>WIXG01000294.1:0-99728 GCA_009869945.1 Mesaphorura yosii | reverse complement strand
TTCCAACTGGTCTTACGTGCGGTGGAATTCCGGACAGCGAGTTCCCGAACAATTCGTTTGGATGGGGCAAGATCAACGCTTACAATTCGGTCAGGGAGTTCTTGAAAAGTTTAAAGAAGTGATTCTGAAGCAGCAACATGACTATTTCCTTTTGTTTACTACCGTTTTGCAAACTTTTTCATGTGTAATCGTTAGAACTTTGTAGGAATGATTTTTTGCAAGAATTAAATCAATATGAAGTAGAAATTATTGATGATGCATATGTATTTCTCGCTCATACCGGTGAGTTTGCAACAAGGCCAGGGCATGGCAGTGATTGCATCACAGATTACAGATCATCAGCTAGTATCACTAATGTTCATCAGCAAACATTGGAACATGATCTTGAGTCTCGTGGGGTACGTGACTTCCCTATCACGGTTCGTTAAGCCAAACATTGCATTGTGTAACCACAATTAAGTGTGAGTCAGTGTTGTTCGTAAGATCATAACCTTGAACTGTTCTGCACGGCTCTTGGTTGCCGGCTCAGATGTAGAAATACAGGGAGTTCCAGCAATTCAGTATCAGTTTAGACTGTGAATCTCGCCAGCTGTACAAAAATTAGTCTACGAAATTCATCATTTGAACTCATTGTGCGCGAGTGTGAGTACACTGTTACTGTGTGCATTTCATGTCTTAGATCGGTTCCAATTTCCATCGCTGATTAAAATGGCGGAATACACTTTATATAACCATCCCCACAGTCCATTTTGCTGTACAGTGCGTCTGGCTGCTGAGGCATATGCAGTTAAATTGAAGCTGGTGTTCATCGATTTCGATAAAGAAGATCAACTAAAGCCAGAATTTCTTAAGGTAAGCAAACGATTGTGTGTTGTAACTTAACTTCCAAGTGCGCAACTTTGGTGTACTGACTCACCCACCCAACTGATCACAGATTATACTTTTTCATTTTGCAGTTAAATCCACAACACACCGTTCCGACTTTAGTTGGCCCTGATGGTAAGTTTATTTTATGTGAGAGCCGCGCAATCGTTCAATATTTCGCCAACGCATATGGAAGTAAGAAAACGGAATCGCTGTACCCGACCGACCCAAAGAAACGTGCACTGATTGACCAAAGACTCTACTTCGACATGGGAAGCTTGTACAAATCATTTTCCGAAGCTTATGTAAGTGACAGTATGCGATTAAATGCACCGACAGCGATTCTGGTGCAGGTGAGATTCTATACAATGATTTTTCTTTGGTATTTCAGTACCCCGTGCTCTTTGAAGGCGGAAAATTTGATGATGCTAAGCTGAAAGCTGTGGACACGAACATCGAGTTCTTGGAAGTGTTTCTGGGCAAAACGAAGTTTGCGGCTGCGGACAACGTAACAATTGCGGACTTCAGCATTGCAGTCACCATGGCCGTACTCGAAACTGTCAAACACAAGCTTGACAAGTTTCCGAAAGTCCGAGCATACCTTGAAAAATGCAAGAAGGAGATCACGGCTTTCAACGAAGTGAATAAGGAAGGACTAGGACTCTGGATAGCCTGCATGAAATATTAGTCTATTCTTCTCGTCATCAAAATAAATAAAATATACTTCAGCAGATGTACGACAATTAGCAGTTAGCTGGTGGATTTTATTGCACATCTGCATAACTTTTGACATTTGGTATTCCATCCTCGGAATCGATAAGCAGCAATCTTTCATAGGCGGACAAATTAAACTTCAAGAACTTCCCATGCTTGTCGCGAGCCAGGAACTCGGAGCCGCCACCGACGCCGTCTGCGCCGTGAACGTCCACCCAAGAAGATTCTGAAGTATCACCATTATTGTGTTTTAAGGTTCGCCCTTGTTGCCTGAAATTCCAAGAATTCTCATCGTAATCCGAGCCGCAGCTGCTTCCAGTTCCACTGCAGGCGCCATTACCTTCTTGATGATCCTCAATGCGGGCGCTGGTCGAGTCTGTCTTCCAAGTCTTCCTAGCTAGACCGGCTGAGGCGGCGGGCCGGCTGGATTGTTTAGGGGTCTCTGTTTTCATCACAACTTGCAACGGACGTTAAGGACCTTGAACATGAAGAAACTTGCAAGGGTGCTTTTGCACGACGACGATTAACCATATCAAACTCCGCTTCACTGCCAATTTCAGCTGATACGGGACTGACATTCTCCAGGTCGGAAGCTGAAATCACTTCTGCTTGGGATTTCGCTGTAATTCGGTTAATTTGGCGATCTTCTGACTCTCTTCGTCCGTTTGCACCAATAATAGCAGTCTCTGGCTCGCAAAATTCAGGCTGAATCACAATTACATTGTTCAAGTTAACTCTCCTGGTTTTTCGCCATGGTCGAGGTCTTGATTGACGGTGACAGCGAACCGGAGCCGCCACCATCGGCTCGAGACTGAATTTGAATGTTTTCACTGCTGCTGCTGCTAACTCCGTTCAGCCTCTTCTGGACGACAGAGTTCACGATTTCCATTGTGTCGGCCAAAATATTCTCCGCATTAATTACGCGTACCATTCTTGGACCAAACGAGCCGTATAACCTCTGCGCGTCTTGAAAGGAGAACGACTTATTTCTCTTTGTGTATATTGACCCAATTGGAATTGTTTCTAGAAATTCTTGAGACAATGACTTTGATTCCTTCTTCCTTCGCCCGTCACTCCCGACTCCGTGAAATAAATCCCCAATGTAACCGGGTAGAAAAGCGTCTCGAAATGGTTCGCATCGCCAGGATCGTAAGGAAACCCTTCGATGATGTAGCCGGACGTGTGTGGCCAATACTCAATCATGGCGAACTTATAAAGCTCGAGAATTTTTTCTCTCCTGAGTTTTGTATTCGAGGAAAGGGGAATCTAGGGTAATTCTTCCCACGGAATCCATGTTTGGACTTGGCTTGTCACGAAATTGTTCGAAAATGTCCGTGTTGCTTGCAGCAGTTAAATTTGCCAAGGAGCAGAAGCGGCGGTATTCTTATTCGGACTCAGATGACCTCCTCAATACTGTTTCAGTTTTGGGATTCGGCGTTTCTTCCACTTCGAGGAACGTCAAAGGTTGACTGAGCTGGAGATTAACGAATGTGTAGTCGCCGTATCAGATCGTACATTGAAAGCGTCGGTCTCTTTCCACTCAAAATCTTCGTCTTCGCTGTCTTCGCCTTCTCCCTCCTCTTCGTCCAGTTTCCTCTGCCTCCACTTCAGAATCTGCTCATTCAGATTGATGTATGTATAGCCTAACTCGTCAGCCAATTGCTTGGCGTGCGTTCGCCTGAAGTCAAGGATATGTTCATTGTCGGGAGCCCCACAATCCAAATGATGGGCACATTTGCTTCCCGGAGTGCGTGAACAATCGGATCGACTCTTCTGCCACGCGGTACTTCCGAGAATGTCATTTCTTCGTCAGCCTTTCAGTCGTTGGTGACGTCTCGCCCTCGCCGTTGTTTTTATAGAATTTATCATATGCTAGAAAGTGTGTTCTACGCCCGTTCGGATGCCTGGGGTACCGGGAATGATTATTGAAAGGCCAATTCGATGCCGTATTCCAATTTTGCAGTCGTTTCGGCATAAACGAGTCGTCACACTGTAGAAAATATTAGAATTGTAAATCATGAAGACGGTGGCAGCATGAGTATTCAGATTAACCAGTTGCTTACTTGGTTAGCATTGTGAAAGGCAGACATTCTGGTTCTACGCTTTCCAGTGTCCGAGTGTCGTGTACTCTTTTCTGAAACAAGAATCTTACAAAAATCGGGTAATAAAAGATATTAGAAAACTTGGCGGCTAAGCACTGCTAATGGATTGAAGGTTTGTATGAGAATTCATTGCATCGGGCTTCAGTTTGATCAGTTTGATCCTCCAGCACAATTTTTAGTCTAAGGCAGTCATTTGTTCGCGGTCAATAGCAACGGCCACTCGGGTACCATCAGTGATCAGCATCAGCGTGGCTTTGAGTAACCTCACCAAGCTGTGAACTGAGAGGTGTGGCGACTAAAACTAAATGCCGTGATGTACCGCATACTTGTTCCATGATAACAAACTGTCAACTACGTGAGAGGTGAGGCTAATGTGATACAATAATGATAACAGTATGACTAAATTGTCACAGTTTTCATGCGCACAAACAAAGGTCACTGAAACATGAAAACGCGACACAGAACAGAACTTGGCCTTGCAGCTGTGGATTGGGGATTAATTTCTGTCAACAGTCTATGCCAACTACAAGGTGATGTGATATGATGGAATTGAGGGAGATAGCACTGCCACTGTCGCACAAACACGCTACTGAATAACCTCTCAAACGGGTACAGTTACAGGTGACCTTCAAATTCTCAAGTGGTCAACCCCCAACTGCAAGGGCAAGAGAAAAAGCAAACTGATTGCCAATTAATAGGTTTGCCCGTCTAAAACACAAACTAGACATGACAATTTAGTGCAGCCACGTCTTTTGCAGTAAAAATTACTTTGCAAAATGTTTAAAATTTCCATATTTGCTGCTACGGTCGTATTATGCTTGCTTCAGAAGCAGTGCACAGCGATCGGGTATCACTACGATGAGTTTGGTGGCCGAATTCGTGGCTCTGCGGTCCGTGTGGGTCCCATCGTTCCAGCGAGTAATGGACAACCATGGCCAAAACCACAATCCGTTCAAGAGATTGGGGGCGAGCCACTCCTCTTTAGTCCATCACTTTTCACCTTCCAGGTAAGCGGACTTCTTTATGCCCTGATGCTGGCTTGAAAGTACTTAAATTAAAATGCTTGTCTTTAGAGCACTGGATTGAATTGTGACATGCTGGACGAGGCCCTTCGAAGATACTACCAAATTATTCTCAAAAGCAACGGAGTCAAATCGGATGACAGTAGTGGGGCTGACCTTCATCGTAAAAGACACAGTCATAAAATCGACAAGAGTCTTAGCAAATCCCAGGAGAGGGCCAGCAATACTGTGGAATTAATCGACCCGCGAGCCAACTATCTGGACGTCTTGCAAGTGGATGTGAGGTCAAGCTGCGAAGATTGGCCGTATCACAACATGGATGAGTCATGTGAGTTCACGTGTTTGTGTTACACTAGAAGCTGACGTGGTTTTGGTCTTGGCAATGTAAATTAATAATTTCCGTAGATGAAATATCGATTGTCAACTCACCGAGTTTGCCGGGTCGCGGAATTCTCACGTCAAGAACGATTTGGGGCGCCCTCCGTGGTCTTGAGACGTTTTCCCAAATTATTCATTACAACGAAAATAGAACCTCGGTATGACAAACCGACAAACTGTTAAAAACAGTAAATAAATGGCCATCAGTCGCTTTCAATGTAACTTTAATCGTCACAGCTTCAGATCATCGGCCAACAAATTATTGACTTCCCAAGATTTCCTTACCGTTCTCTGCTCTTGGATTCCTCGCGGCATTTTCTTCCAAAGCAGATGATCTTTGATAATTTGGATCTAATGGCGATGAACAAGTTGAATATTCTTCATTGGCACATGACTGATAACGAAGCGTTTCCATTCAGGAGTGACCGGTTCCCAAATCTAAGGTACTATAAAACAGCTTCTAAAGATGTAGTATTTGGCGCTCGTTTCATACTCTGACTATGCAGTGCAAAAGGATCTTATCACCGATTCTCGCATGAGTACACAAAGACGGACGTTCGTGAGATTCTTGAATACGCTCGTATACGAGGAATTCGTGTAATCCCTGAATTTGATACTCCTGGTAAGCTTCTATGACTGACAAAGCTATACAGGGTCTTCACGAGTGCAGTGTTAATTTGGCATTTGTGTAAATTAGGACACACTCAATCTTGGGGTCCCGGCCAGCCTGGATTCCTCACAACCTGCTACGACAATGAAACCGGCCTCCCCAACGGAAAGTTCGGGCACATGGATCCAAGCAATGAAGCCAACTACGTATTTCTTCGCGAATTCTTTCAAGAAGTCGTGGACACATTCCCCGAAAACTTCATTCATTTGGGAGGCGATGAAGTTGATGACTACTGTTGGTTAGTTTTAGTAAACTACATGCAGTGCATTAATTTAGTGCTTTGCTCTGATAATTTACGTTGTGATTTCCAGGAAGAGCAATCCAAATGTTCAAGCGTTCATGGAGGCCAATGATTTCGGAGATGATTACACCTTGCTTCAAGATTATCATATGCGGCGCATGGGTCAAATTATCAAACAAGTGCAAGGCAATCGAGATATGACAACGATTGGATGGCAAGAAGTGTGGTTCAACAACCAGGCAGCAGACCCTGATATGATTGTGCATATTTGGATTTTTGAGGAATTGGCCGAACAACTGGCGAATGTAACTGAAGCGGGATACAAAACTCTGCTCGGCTCCTGCTGGTATCTCGACCACATTTCGTGGGGAGTAGACTGGCACAAGTATTACAAGTGCGACCCGCACGACTTTGACGGCACTCCCGAACAGAAAGCGCTTGTCCTTGGTGGCGGTCCGAATATGTGGGCGGAAATGGTCGATGCTACAAACATAATCCCGTTACTCTGGCCAAGAGCTGCCGTCCCGGCAGAAAGGCTTTGGAGTGCTGTTCATGTGAACAGTACAGAAGAAGCAGGTCCGCGTCTAGAAGAACATCGATGCAGACTGCTCAGAAGAGGATACAACGCACAACCGCCAAATGGAGCGGGATTCTGTCTTGGTGAAACGTGAAACCTGCTAACGAAACCATCAGACAAGAATTATTGCTAATAAGAGCTATGCAAGAAATCAATCTGATATGGTTTTAAACAAAGGACCACCAACGATGTGCAAAAACTTTCGATTATCACAATCTGTTTGACCATCAGCAGTTATCAATTGGACCACTTTAAGACTTTAGCCTACGCATTTTATCACTTTCCTTATCCTTCGCTGCACAACTTCAAACTTGCTTTCAGTTTTTAGTATTCACAACTTCAAGCTGCCAATTAAATATGTCTAAATTGAGTCAAACTTTAATTAAAAGGAAACTCGGTGTTCACGTTAATTCAAGTCGATTATCAATTTGAATTGAATTTGTTCTTGCATCATGAATCGATTTGTAATCAAATTTCAATCCATCGAAGCCAAGTTTCAAACGAGATTAAAAAAATTTGCCGATCATTCATTTTACTTTCTTTCCAATCAGGTTGATGAATGATGATGATCGCGTAATTATTTTGGCCCATGCTTACCTGTCATGCAATTTAACTAACCACGCATTCACTGAACGTGAATGGAGAGTGAATGATCGATTCACGAACCAGATTGATGATGGACGAATGAGCGTCAGTCAGCAGTCAATGATCAAAGAGCGAGCGAGCGACCGTGAGTGGCCATGACTATGAAAATCGCTGGCCTGGCATCCTTTTGCCTCGCATTTAAGGAGTTCATGATCATTGTTGTTGTTCATGATCAGCATTCAGCATCAGCGTATGTTTTATGTTGATAAGTTGAAGTTGATACTCGTCTGCAGTCTGTCGATCATGTCACGATCAAATAAAGTGAGTGTGCTTGGTTCAAATTGATTGATGTTACTGCAGCATATGGCCCGTTTATTCCTGAGCATCGTTTTCAAGAAGCCCATGCGCAAGTCTTCTGAGCGAGCATCCGGGCTAATCAGCTGGTTGCATGGCTGTGGCCTGCGTGTTTATAACGTGTAGCAATTTGAAATTTGGCAATCAAATTCTCAAGTAGCAATGAACAGGCTAAATACTGAAGTTAACTTTCGCCACTTGAATCATAAATATCGGCTGCAGCTTCGCTGTTTCTGCTTGTACAATGGAACATGCGCTTTTTCGTTCGTATTTCGTGTTCGCAGATAAGAACCTAATTTAGCGAACTGTAATTAAAATGCCTCATAGGCTTTAAGTTTCGACACAGTTTCCAATCGCCAATTGCGTAATTAGAAATGAAGAGCTACTAAAGTGAGATTAATCTGGTTCTGGAATATTTGCGGGTTGCTCGTCTTGAAACTACAAAATGATGTCATGCATTTTCAGTACGCCTTTTCATATTTTGCGTAATTCACGAGGAATGAGTACGAAAGTAACAGGTTCTTTTACGCAGCGGTATGAATCTGGCCCAGAGTAGAATCGAAATAATCCAGTGACCGCCCCGCGTTTTGATTTTGACAGTGATTTCAGCATAAATGACAAGTGACACTAGAAAACACTCTTCCATGAGAAATCTCCACGTGTCATTGACAAGTGACCTGAAATATTGTGAGGCAAGCGACAAACGCGAACAAGTTTGGGGCTGGCAAGTGGCATATGCCATGCTTCAATTTTCGTTGACCATAAAGAATATACGAGGGTCAGTTCAGAAGTATTAATCAGAAACATTGTTCATTGTTCATGTTCCAGTCTCACGTTCTTCGCCAAGCCTGACGACGAAGGTCGGTCGTTTAAGCACCCAGAGGGCGATAGTCACGATAGACAACGAACCAACAGCAGGTGACACTCGCAAATTCATACACGTATGCGGCATGAACTCTCAACTCAAGGTCTCAAGTGGTGGCTCACACTGAAACTCTTCCTGTATTTCAAAATTTTATCTATACTTTTCAAAAGTGGCAACTTGGCAAGGCTGAAGCAGAAGTCGTAGTCGCACTGTCATTGTCAATGCTACGCTTTAGTCTGTTTGCAAATATTAGCGAACTTCAGCTGTTGCGACTGGGAAATACGCTGGGAATTCACAGACTGCGGCTTAACGTGATCCAGGGCTTATCTATCTGAAACTAAAACAAATGACGAAATTGGAAAATACAAAAGAATCATTACGATTATCGATTCGCACGAGTATAATGGCAATTTGCTAATCTCCAATTGTTGACTTTCGGCAAATCCCAAAGCTTCTACATGTTATCAACCCGGGAATTCCTGGCGCATGGACCAAGCCGCTCTATTCACGCATTCTCAACTCCAATCTCCGAAAATATCGCGAGGAAGAATTTTTGGGGAATAATTCTAATCCAGAGCAAATAATAGCTATAAGTTATAATTGGTCACGTACTGTGGACTTTGCAAGTCAACTTGGCATGAAACCGCGAAGCCTGAAACCTCTTGAACTTGTCCCATCCACGTTACATTGCACGGTTACACGTCTACACGTACAGAGTTAAATGGCGTACATTGACAAATCAATCAATTACTTTTCGATTACATCATGAATACTGACCGAATGCTGAAGTTTGGGTATAAAAAGATGCAGCGCCTGCTCCGAAATCACTCTTGTTCCTTCGTTCTGATCAACCACTCCAACCATGGCCAAGTTCGCCGCTCTCTTCGTCGTCGTCTTCCTCGCCCAAAACAGCTGGGCTGCGCCGTCCTCGGCGAAAATCTCCCCAGCCCTTCAGGCTTCTCTGACCAAGGCTGCCTCCGCCGAAATCCTCGTTTCGTTCGGCGGCACCGGCAACACCCTCGCCCAAGTCAGCAGCTTCTCCTTCCCTAACATCGCTGCTCGTCGTGAAGCCATTTCAGAGGCCCTTAAGGCCCATGCTACTCCAAAACAGCAGCGCGCCCTGAACCTGCTTACCAAGCAACGATCCCTCAAGAACGTTGTCAGCCTCTGGATCTCCAACCAGGTCTTCGTTAAGGAAGCCACCGCCGAGGTCATCAGCGCTCTTGCTGAACTCGACGAAGTCACCTACATCCAGCAGAACGAGTACATTCCCCTCGAGCAGTCCGAAGTCCTGCCCGGCAAGGCACCAAAGGACAGCGGCATCTTGGCTGAATGGGGCGTGGAGAACATCAATGCTCACCACGTTTGGCAGCATGCCAACGGAAACTCTGGCGAGGGCGTGATCATCGCCACCATCGACACGGGCGTCCGTGGAACTCACGAAACACTCCGTAACAACTTTGCTGGCCAATGGTTGGACCCGTACGACAGAAGCACTGCCCCGATTGATCTGAACGGACATGGAACTCACACAACAGGCAACATCGCCGGTCAGGGTGGCATTGGAGTCGCACCAGGTAGGCTATTGTTATTCCTTTCATGTGACCTGCGTCTGCCGCGTCTTTCTGAACACTGACTAAAAGTACAACTTATTAATTCCCTTGACCAGGCGCCAGGTGGATTGCATGCAGAGGATGTGACACCAACCAGTGCGGAAATGCTCAACTTCTCGAGTGCGGTCAATGGACTGTCTGCCCGAACGCTGGATGCACTGCTGCCCCTGATCTTGTGTCCAACAGCTGGGGAGGTGGCCGCGGAAACGATTTCTATAATTCAGTAAGTACAGAACAGCGTTATGATAAAGAACAAGATTTACCAATGAGTGGACCCTAATTCCCGTGATCCATTTCAGGTCATTAGTGCATGGCACGATGCCCAAATAATTCCACTCTTCTCCAACGGCAACTCTGGCTCAGCCTGCAACACAGCCAACAGCCCCGCCGACAGCACTGCCGGAGTTCTTGGAATCGGCTCCACCACCAACACTAACGCTCTCTCATCCTTCAGCTCCAGAGGACCAACTATCTATGGTGACCTCAAGCCCGACATCTCTGCTCCAGGCTCAAACATCAACTCTGCCTATCACACTTCTGACAACGCCTACGCTGTCTTGTCCGGAACATCCATGTCTTGCCCACATGCCGCTGGAGTCGTGGCTCTTCTGAAAAGCCATCGCCCAAATCTTACCTACGCCCAAGTTAAGAACTTGCTTGAGCAGCACGCGAGCAGGAACGTGACACCAACTGGCCAGAACTGCGGAGGCATCCCAGACGCCACTTTCCCCAACCACTCCTTCGGGGCTGGCAAGGTTGATGCTCTCGCCTCCTTCCTCGCCTTGACCCGCATGTAAATAGCGGTGTGTGCCTAAACAAGTTTGCAGTCAAATCTAATTTCAAAAAGTATTTGTAATCTAGAAGAATAAAAAAAATCCGGACACCCAGTTTAAATGAAACTATTGTCTCATATTCTGCAAGCATCATTCAAATACCCTGTTTACGGCAGATAAAATTCCTGAAAAGAAATTCTTACATCTTGATCGATAAAAACCAAAGATTTTGAAAATATTTGCTGGTAGAAAATCGAAACGATGAACAACTATATTTTGAAAAATGAGATTATATACCTGCGATGATTCATTCAGCCAATCTCCCATAAGTCGCGAGATCAAACGGATTTAGCAATACAATGGTGGTTAATCTTTAGGTTAGTGTTAATTCGCACCGGATCACACAGCTTACTATTTCAATGAGAACCAGAACCTTTTCTCGGAACTCTTCAAGTTTAAAGCCGCTTCAACTGATCCACTTTTTTACATTTGTATTCAAGTGGAAAGTCGAGACGTTCGATTACAATTGATATATTCATTGACAATTGACATAATCTCTTATGTTGTGGCTTGTGGAGAAAACTTGCATTGCGCAAATTCGATTTAAAAAACTGAAGCATTTCTTTATTCCAGATAAGTGTTTCATTGCCAATTCTTGCAAAAGCTTCTGAAACATGGGTGCCTTCACCGCTTTGCTTCTGACTGTGCTTTTTGTGCAGAGTATTTCTGCCTCATCATCTCCCTCTTCTAAGATATATATCCTGCTCTCCAGGCTTTGTTCGCAAAGTCTGCAACCGCTGAAGTTCTTATTTCGTTCGGCGGTACTGGGGACATACTTCTCGAAGTTACACGTGCTTCTTTCGCAAGTCGGGCGGCTCGTCTTGAGGCAATCTCTGATGCCCTGCAGAAACACGCTGCTCCACAGCAAGGACGAGCACTGAATTTACTTTCAAAACAGAAATCTTTGCAGAAGATCGTCAGACTCTGGATTTCAAATCAGATCTATGATCTAGTGGTGAAGGAGTAATTGCTGCAACCATCGAGACAGGAATGCGCGGAACTGACGAAGCTCTTCGTGAAAACTACGCTGGGGACTGGTTGGACCCGTACGAAGGAACCACGTCTCCCAACGATCTTAATGGGATGGGAACTCATAGTATGGGCGTCATCGGAGTTGCCCCAGGCACGCTGCTGGCATAATTCCGCTGTTTGTGAACGGAAATGGTGGACCAGGCTGTGGCACGGTAAACAGTCCGGGCGATAGCGCAGTTGGTACGCTTACCGTTGCATCTATCAACCAAGCGAAAGTACTGCCGTCCTTCGATTCGCGGGGCCCATCTTTGTCGGGCGCCATTGGGCCTGATTTGTGTGCTCCAGGAGTTCAAATCTACTCCGCCTACAGCACTGCCGACAATGCGTACGCTACTTTGACTAATTCCGGATCAGATTCCTCGCACACTGGCGGTGCAGTTGCCCTCCTCAGAAACCGGAATCGAAACTTAAACTTTGGTCAAATTCTTCAATTGCTGGGGAACAATGCAAACAGGGACCTTCCTCTGACTGGTCAGAACTGCGGTGAAATTCCGTCAGATACAGAATTTCCGAATAATGTTTACGGCTATGGAATGGTTTATGTGTACGCAGCGTTCAGGGCTCTGGTCGAAAGCAGAAAACTCCGTGCGTGAATATTTTCGACAAAATAAAACATTGTTGGACCTTTGAAAACTAAGAAACAATTTCATCAGCACATCACCATCTTTTTCATATCTATCTTTTGCAAATGGAAAATATGTATTGGCGTTTGACTCGTTAAATCTTAGCAATTCGAAAGAAATCTCGTTCTTGTCGTTGTTCTGCGTGAACATGAGAAAAAGTTGGGCGATTTAAAACTCGTCTTGTCCAACATGCGTGCACTTTTTGTAACTTGTAACTTCTAATTGCGATTTTATGGTCAAGAGTAAGAGTGCATCGTATACGATGTTCGTGTACGTGATTTGTTCATGCCTCAATTTCAATTTTCTTGCTTTTTTGTGAGAAATTCTTGTCATGTGTGCTGTGCAGTGAGATCGGTGCCTTGGGTCATCAACAAATGGCAGGGACAAAGTGATTTGTCCACTTTTACTTTTATATTTGTATGTGATGGTCAATATTGGATCACTTGATAGTCCTTTCTTTCTTTTCAAGACAGACGATTATGATTTACGAATTACAATGATTGACTGGCGCAAGTCGCAGGTGGAAGCAGACGAGAAAAGAAAAGAAAACTCAAGCTTCACGCGAGTGAGCAGTTGACAAGGGACAAAGACCAGTTAGCCACCAAGGTGCTGTGCCCACGAGCGGTGACCAATTGGGAGCAGAAACGAATCTCGATCTTAACGTTTCAAACTAGTTTACTTTAGTGGGTCAATACTTCGCTGCTCCTGTCGAAATTGAAAGTGAGTAAACAGTGAGCTAGTGCGCATTGAGTAAACTGTGATTGCTAATGCAAATTGGCTGACTAGAATTTGTAGCGATGTAACGCTAAATTCACACACTGCGCCAGAAATTAAGCATAATTTATATGAATACTAATTGCCCATTGTTGTTTCAGTTTCGAGGAATTAAAAATTTCACCGCAGGACGAACAGATGCGAAAAAGTACAGAAAATGCTTATTTACATGAATTGGAAATATTTGAAGCTTGCATTGAACATTAAGCCGAAGCCAAATTGATTTTCTCTTCTGTTCAGGATAGGACGACTAGGCAAAAACAAAGAAATGCTCTTAACATTTAATGTGCAGGGCTTTTCTGATACTTCTCTTGTAATTATGGATGAAAGGTTTTCAAACTGAAATAAATTGCATTGAATTTCACTACAATCGCGTGGCAAGAATATCAGAGAGCAGTATTCTCAGAAATGCAGTCGTCAATTGGCTAATAATGGACTGGCGATCGGCTTGGAGTCAAAGACATCAGATACGAAATATTCACAAGTCAAAATTGTCATAAATCATGGCATGGCATATTACTCCATCATAAATGGACACACAACGAGTCCAAGTCAAAGAGATGAGATTAAAGGCGACGAAGGCGAGGCGATGCGAAGACACGATGGGCAAAATGAGAAATAGCGAAAGAACCTCGTTTATTGTTTGATACAAATATTGTTGAAGCAGACGAAGCTGAAGGCTTGGTGTTTATGTTTACGCTTTGGGCCATGTCTGCCCAACAATGAACAGTGCATTATTGCAGGAGTAACGAGTGACTCAGCATCAGCAAGCAACACGCAAAGGCATGAAGGCATTAAAGCGTAGACATCGTAGCGTGCTCAGCACCGTACGCCCGCGCCTTCACTTTAGCGTTTAGCATTACTGGTCTCACTAAGCACAGTGCAAATGCAAAATTAATGCACTTTGACTTGGCGTGCATTAACATTAACGCATTTTCCTATCTTCACTTCGAGATCGTCTGCATGAGTAAACATTTTCTTACAGAAATTCAAACCAGAAAGCAGTCGGTTTCTGTCTTCAGTGAGGCGACCATCGTTGACACAAAGTTACAAAGACGCTGAGACTCAGTCAATGCTCTTGCGTGCAGTGAGTCACAGTTCATCTCAGTTCTTTCAGCCTGTGAATTCCGATTTGGCAACAAAGAAGCACGGAAGCTTCTAAAGACACTGCTGGACAAATGTGAGTCGGGCGGATAATTGACCGAATGATTAACCATCGTGGAGGTTCATTCTGTGATTAGTGAATCTGCCGGCGAAAACCCAATACACAATGGCCATGATGTTGGCCCTCGCTCAGCAAAATCAGCTTTTGAACGAAGAAGATTTGAGTGACTGGGGATCGGATTTTGACGACGATTACGATGATGAGACTGATCAGTGTCAAGGGGTTGTTCAGGATAGTGTCAATCACGGCAGTGGGAGTCTCAATACAAGTCATTCTTCAGTGTCTTCAGTAACGACGGGCGATCATCAGTACATAATTAGCAGCAATGGAAGTTTGAGCAGCGGGTGCAGCACCAGCACTTCGGCAAGCTCAGACGCAAAGGTAAGACTCACCCATGTTCAGTCTCGCCATACGTCGAGAGTCGAAATAATTGGTTACTAATTGAATTAATAAACTGCGGGACATGAGAAAGATGAGTCAACGGGCGGACGATTGACGAAATGAGCCTTGACCGCTTGACCCGTGCTAGAGCAATGCCTAAATACCGCTGTTCGGTTGTTCCGCTCAAGTAAACGCGCATCAGCCCATCAGGAAAAGAATCACGTCACAAAAGATCCTTTTAGTATTTTTCCGTGGTAGTTTCGCCTACCTGTTAATCCTCTGCTGAGAAAGAAAAGAATTCGTGCATGTCAATTGTCCATCTCATGCGGTGGTCATTATGTTCGTCAACCTCGGACGGAGTGTTGACAAGCTCTGACGAGCGAGCTCGAACACAAAGGCAGCAGGCCAGGCCAAAGGTTTGAATCTCACCATTCACCATAAAAGTACAATCACCCAAATCCGATGGGAAATCTGAGAAATCTATGCTGTGTGTACGCTAACCAGCTAGCCTTGACCTGCCTAATTGCAAAGGATTGTAATCGTAAATCGTAAATCGTAATTTTCCTTAAACAGCAGCATTACATGTGTGTTTAGTGTGCCAGCACTGTGTGGCATTTGAAATCAGAAACTCTCACCTGCGCTATTTTAGTGGATTGTGTTTGTGGGTTTTTACCCATCCAAGGAATAGGAATCATTCATTCATAAGCGAGCTTGGGCTTGGATTGCTATTGCTAATTTTAGGCTGGGCTTCAAGGAATTGTCAACAACGCGACAATCACACGACAATGCGATGCCACCTGAGTCCATTCAGAACTCCTGTCTTTTGTTGGCCTTCCTGGGATTTCCCCAAAAGCAGTAAAGTAAAGCAAAGCAAAGAAAACTGTGGGAGTTTCTTTATCTTTATCTTAAGTGTACCTGATCTAATTTTAGCACAATATGTAAACCAGCCAGCCAAGATCAAACGTAGGCAGGCAGTCGCCTAAAGTGCAATTGCACGTAAGCAATCCACCTAACTCCATTCGCCTAACTGTAAATTCAGGCCATAAAAAAGAAAAGCTGGGATCGGAAGGCAAGTCGCATTCACAATTCACAGAGCCGCTCTTCATTTCATATTTCATATTTTCACACATTATTGCATTAGTCGGAAGCCCTCAGCATTATTGTAGCTTATACGCTACAATTACGCGGCACGGCTTGGCTCTCGCGACTCGCACAACAATGAACTTAATAATAATTGCTGTAAACTGTGTTACGTTACACTATTATTGCCATTGTTGGGTGCGAATTGCTGCAAAGACTTTTGATGAATTGACAGAACTAGAGCTCAACGCACGACGGACGAGATTTGTCATTGTCAGTTCGACCCATAAATTTCTCGTTTTTCGTCCTCGGTCGGTCGTGTCTCGTGAATGTAGGTTCCATTTCCATCGTTTATTGCATTAACGGAATTCTTGAGTTGAGCTGAGCTTCGCTGGTAACTCTTCATCTCAACCAAGTTGAATGCTGAACTCAATCCCATTGCAAATGCAATTGCCAATTCGCACTCATTTGGCTTAAATTTCTCGGTTCCGAGAAGGCAAAGTAGAATATCCCATTTTGCCTGCAAAGGATTAATGAAAAAAAATCGTGCACACGTACTTTTTTACGGTTAAATGATATTCCTCAAGCCAGATGCATTTTGCCTTGCGTAGCGTAGCACCAGCACGTATGATTTTTGTGTCATTAACAAATTACGTTTACGAGCGTGAGTGATCAGTGAATCTTTCCCCGTCTTCAGTCACAGTCTTACGCTTCAACGCCAAAGACTCACGTTCTGACACAGTAAGAAGCAAGAATCAAGAATGAATGCGTGTTCGCCATTTTACAATGGGACAATGGAAGAAAGGGCGACGGCGACAAATGGATAATTATTTTGATGAAAAGAACAACACACAGTTAACGTGACACTGATATGCATTAGTATCACTCACGAGATAAAGAGGATGCGTGATCCACATGTGGAGCTGGCTTCGTAACTCTAAATTACTTGTAATTCCTTCTGCTGTGCTGTGAGTTTTGCAAGCAAATTCTATTCAGTCGAGTCCTGCGTCCTGCCTGCCACTGCCGGTTTGCCGTTTGCATGTCAGTCATCAGCCATTTAAGTCAAGACATGAAAAGCCTATTCTCATTCTCAGTTGACGATTTAACCAGGCTTTTGTTCTGTAAATAAAAGAAAATTTGAATACGCTGCTGACTTGACTGCTGCGTGAAATGCGAACACGATGTACGAAATTTGACCAGTTGAGTCGTCGTCCGTCCAACTTTCGTTATTCATAATTCTCAATTCAATTAACAATCAACACAACAAATCGCAAGTCGCGTTGTAGACCATAAATTTTAATACAGTCTCAGTGGTGCTGCAGCCACAGCTCACAGTATTCGTGTTAATCATGCAATCTCGTTCATTAGGACCATTCTCACTTCATTTAAATCGTATCCGCTGTTCTTTAGTCTGACTTGGCTGGTGGTTCTGCCAAAAATTATAAGTCGCCAGAATATTGCATAACAATGCACGCAGTGAGAGAATTAAATGTCAATGGGCGGTGTGTCTTGGTTTTTGTTTGCGTTTTGGCCAAGCCGTGTTGGGAAAATGCAGCCGCTCTTGAATAATTGGCAATAAATTCTCGAAAAAACGCACAGCTTTTACTTTCGGGAGCCCTGCCTGCACAGAATTTAGCAATAATTAGCTTTTGTTTTTATCTGTGACGTTTAATAGTACGGAATTTATTGCCAATCACAGAAAAATAAATCAGCCCAGCGCCGGCGCAATGAACTGTTCAGGCGTGTCTAATGAGTAGTAACACAAACTCACTCACGAAGCCTGTCCTGGTGCTGATTATTGTGATAAGATGATGCAATCTGCAATCTTTACGACTGTAAAAATATTTGATCTCGAGAGCCAATTAAATCCTAAGCTGCTGCTAATTGCGTTCCTACACTGCACAATTGGACTCGCCTCACGTTATTGAACGATTCGTCGAGTTCTCATTAAATTGTGCCGCAAACCAATTCCATAATTGTATTCATTCAACCATGCACGATGCAATTGAAAGTGAAATGTGGAAGAGGTTGGTAAATTGCAAAGGTGTGATTCGTGATAACAAATCGCTAAATCATTAAATATGTAATTGCAATGGGCAATTGCGTTGGGTTGAACTCTAACCTTTCGTTTGTGTTGAAAAGTAGTTCAAAGTCTTTGCGGTTTACCGACGGTCAATATTTAATGCGTACACAGTCACAGCAATCACCAAATCATGCGTTCGTTATGTGTGCTCGCTGTTCACTCAAGTGACAATTAACTGAATTAACGTCCTAATGTGGATTCATTAAGAAAATTCTCATTCACCATGCATTTTTGCATGATTTGCATATATTTTTGCATGCAAACTGTGCTCGGCCACGGTTGATTTAGCTTGTTAACCTGCAATTTGGAAAGTTTGTACATTCCCCAAGCACAACCGCTGCTTTTGTTTAACGCGTTCTTACCCCAGGAAAGCCAAGCCAAATAGACGCCATCGCGTTAGGTGATGAATAAAATCAACAGTAAACAGCAAACAACATTATTACGAGTGCTTGAATTAAATATTAAATAGGAAATTATAATTATGACATTTTCTTGCGACGCGGGCGCTTATTCTTGCGCGTGGTAATTTATTACAAGTACAATCCACGTAGGCAGACTGCATGCAATAAGGTTAATTCACAGAATAAACAATATTTGAAAATCATGACTTGATTTTTTATTGTAATCAGAGAAAAAATATTTATTTTACCCATTGCAAGGCAAGTCGCTGTCGTGTTTGCGTTCTCGTTGCATATCTTCATTAGAAAAAGGTGAAATGTTGCTGAGCCTGTGCTTGTGCGTGTTGGCTGGCATTATTTTCCCATTCAAGTGGATTAAAAAGTTGTGACTTTGAGATTTGGGCGCATGCGCATGGCACCAGAATTTTGTGCAATATCATTTCATTTAAGAGGTGCTTTCATTCAGACTGAAGTTGCCGAAATTAAGGCATTAGGTATTTGGGAAAAGGAAAATGAATAAATGAATGCATCCTGTCCGACGCGTAATGGATTTATTATTACGTATTTGCATTTTGCATTGTGTCTGTGCATGCCTTGCCAATTGAATTAAGAATTAGTAACCAAAGCACATTTCAAGGCGGATGGCGGATGTAAAGCGAGGCAACGAATTTTAGAATCAAATCACGTAATTGCCAATTGGTAAATGCGTGCGTGAGCGTGTGGCACCGGCACCTCGCCTCGGAAGGAAGGAAGGAAGTACCACTCAGCACGATTCACGATCTGGATGAACAGTGAACAGAGAACGGCTAATTGTTGAGTCACGAATCACGACATTTAAGCCAAATGCCAAATGAATTGTCTAACAAATTGACTCAAATATTTTGAGGAGTCGTCGAGTCCAAGCCCAAGTCAAGTGCCAGTCTGCCGTGCCAGTAAGAAACTGCAAGGATTTTGCCTGCATTTTGGAGTATTAACACGTTCATGTACGCACACGAATTGCATGTAACGTGTTTTGTCAGTTATCTTGTCAGTCGTTGTCAACTCGCGACTCGCCTTGCCAAATAAGTGGGAAAACGTGATCGAATATTTAACTTTCACTTGACTTGTTGCACTGCACTGCAGTAAAAAGTGGAATACTAATGCATGAAAAATGATTCCACGTCCGTCCATCAGTCAGCTACGGCAAGGCAAGTCAATCAGAGATGAAATGAAAATGAGAAGATTCCCATTCTCGTTTCGTTGATGACACTCGCACAGCGCGGCACGGCATAATGCAACCAAAATACAACAACCTGTTGCTTGTAGTCTTGTTATGAATTATGACATCTCACTCAATTCTTGAAATCTTGATCTGTCATAATTGCCTTGGTGTTTAAGGAAGCAGTTAAGTGGTTTACGTTTACAGCTTCTCTTCTCTTCAAAACAGCTTCAAAGTATCTTGTTTCTTACTAATTTCTTCTCGTAATTGCAAAAAATCGATCCCATCCTTGCAAACTTTTCCTACGTTTTCCTACTTATCGTCATTTTTATGCAATTTTCGAATCCGCGATCATGGGAATGAGAATCAAAATATGCAAAATAGCCGTAGTTTTTTGCAAAATTTCCACAACGCAGCGTGTGGCGAGTGGTCACTGGTCAATGGGCGCATGTGAATGTGAACCTGGCGGTGAATTTTTCTGAGACGATTTCTCATGAATTTCATGCTCTCATACTCTGAAAACTGTTCATGCTTGCCAGCATTTCAATTAATTTCAAATTAGTTCTAACAAAAGTATATCAATGCCGATTTGGTATTCAGTACCTATAAGCATACATCAAGCGAGAAGCAATTTATGGGCACAGCATTTATAAAAGTCGTCCCTGCCGAGTTTTCCTCATGAAAAAATCCTCAGCTATAATCTCAAATTGGGATCAGACCAAAATTAAAAGTGAGACACGGCTGAGGCTGAAATTAGCAACAAAATCCTGGTGCCTATTTCTGGTTTCGGGTACGCCAAAAATTCTGTACGCTGCTACGCTGCGCGGGAGGCTTGAAACCTGGCTCACTGCATCGTTCCTAATTTGATACGCGGTTCGCGGTTTTGCCTTTTCTGGCAATGCAACGAAACGGCGAGGCTCGCGGCTCGCCAAATAAAATCAGCTGCGCATGACATATCGCAAGGAACGCAAAGTTTGGCAAACCTTTCATTGTCGTATTTTATGAGTACCTATCGAGTGTGGTTGTCAATGAGTGCATGCCATTTTTATGATGAATCTTAAAGTTGGCGTTGGCAAAAAGTTGACTTCAAAAGAACTGACATTGAGCCGAGCTAGCTGTTTTCTTGTCATACTTGTTGCTGTTTCTGATCCTCACTCGTCATTCATTTCGTGCTTATTTCGAAATCCTTCTCATATTTTAATTATTACGACCAAAAATGTCAAGCCACAATCGCAAAGGTGTCAATTTTACAGTCCATAATTAATCACATACGCTTGCTCGTGCTTGAGAGTGTGTATAGCGTATGGTAATCTGATTACGATGGCTAAATATGGGATTATATAATAATCAACTTTTCCTCCAACAATGCCCCGTCACGCCACGCCATTTGTACACGGTAGTACGGGCTCGTACTCGAGCTTTTACACGGTTGACCGTGGGACAATGGTTAATGAATGGAACAATGATTTCAAGTACAGGGCACAAGCACAATTTTTGAGATTATGAGCTCTATTATGGTTTATTGCACAAAGCGCACGCGTATTCGCTCAGTCCATAAATGTCTCATTGTCCTCTAAAAATTAAGTCTTAATTGTTTTCAATGAGCTCACGTCCTTCAATTGTGTTTCAATTACGATTATGAATTACTGCACTGCGAATAGTGAATAACAAGGCTCCGACTACCCTGCCAGCAGCAAATTATACTAATATGAGTTCTCAATTTTCTTGCGTTTTTGCACTCACAGGACGAAAACAGAAGCGGTAACGGAAGCATAGGAAGTTTCGAAAGCTCCGGCAATGGAACCGGGAGTGGGTGCAGCAGCAGTAGTAATGCGACTGACGATACGGACGACTTGTACGAAATTCCAGACGGAAAACCAAGTGTGCCAATTCCAACCACCGTCAACATCAATGCACGTCACCTGCCAATTGAGAGAAACGCAAACTGGGCCAAATTGAAGGCACAGCTTGAGAAGAAGTTTGATGAGAATACGAGGCCGAAGAGGCCTACGACGATGACTGCGACTACGACGATGACCATAAACAAACCGAAACCGCCAACAAAACCCAAACCGAAGGTGCTGCTTCACAGCCAATCACTGCCCATGCCGGAAACTGCCTCAGCCACCATCACCACAACCGCCGTTGCCGTGAACCAGTTGGCAGGGGCCGGGGCCGTGCCAACTCCATTCGCGCTGTGTCCTCAAACACCGCCACCACAACCGTCGACGACAATTCGGCCGGCTTGCGACCAGACGCCAAAGCCACCACAACAGAAGCAGCATATTGAGCAAGTTTTGTTACCGACACGTGCGACGAAGGTAAGAAATTCGCCTGCGCACACTTACGCGTGAGGCATACACAATTTCCTTTCAATGGTCATTACACCGGAGCGTGCTGACCGTGCCGTACATGGTTTTAATGTCTTTTACGCACGAGGTTAATGACTAACGTCTGCCCTGATGTCGAGGTGTATGTGTATCAATATGAGGTGTATGCGGCTGAGAATTTTTCTTTTTATCCATTCATTTTGTCACACGCCACACGCACGCATGAGTAGTACGAGAAACATGAGAGAAAAAGGACAGACATTGACGGGCAGGGCAGCAGGATTTTCAGTTAGAGAAAGTGTGTTGAATTTACAGTCTCAAACACACTCGTACTTGTACTGGTTCTTTTGTTTGTTTGATTAAGTAATTAGATTCCTATCTCACGGCCGGCATTGCGCCTGTGAACATGTGCGTACTCGAACGAAGAAAGGATTGGGAGAGATATGAAATTCGATCTCATCATAAATTCATAAATGCTGCGAGCAAAGCGCAAGGTGCAGATGGACGTCATAATGACCAAACTGCTTCAAGAATTCATCTTCTTGCCTTGAACTACACACACGGCAGTACACTTACAGTTTAAGCAAGCCGACGCCCTTAAACGTTGGCCGAATGTGCTGTTAATCGATTATTAGCTTGCTTTGCTTTGCTCTGCTCTCGATCATGAATCGTTTATCACGCTTCAGATCTACAAAAATGTGCACCAGGGCTGGGCCGGCTCGTTGCCACTACGCTCTTCAGTTTTCATGTGTCATTAATTTTGCAATTAATTGCTCCAATAAAATAATCGGACTGCCTGCGGTAAAGAAGAAGAGAAAAAGAAAAAGAAGTTCAAGTGCAAAAGTGCAGCTTAGCGCGGCTCAGGTCATAATTGCACGTTTGCAAGCAATTGCAATTACAATTACACGTTCACGTTTTACTTCTGGTGTATTAAACCCATTAAGTGGTAACTGTAATAATATCACGGCAATTATCACGGCAAACGGCAAAGAAAAGCGGCTGCTCGCGCGATGCTCACCAGCACTGCACTTTCCCTTACTGTGTTTTGTGATATGCGATCCTGCTGCGGAATGACTTTATGAATGAACAAAATGTATGACCTCAAAAGCGTACCGCAAAGCAATAAAAGCAATCATCGTCATTTCACTGTGCTGCACTGCATAAACTTCTGTGCACGCAGGCATTGTTGTTTTTGTACTCAGGACAAGTGAAACCGGTGTAAAAGGCTGAGTTTGAAGCATGATTTATGAACGATGAAATCACTTTAACGAATTGAATTACAGAAATTCCTGCACCTTGCGCATCTTGATTCTTGAGCATGCGTGGCGTCCGGCTCGCTTCGCGTCTGTGCGTGTCGTGTCCTTATCCACTTAAATTTAAAATGCCAGTGAAGTGAAGCCTGCGTTTATAGTTTATGATTCATGAACACAAGCTTCAAAAATTAATTAAAATGACGATACGGAAAGACACGTCTCGTCGTGTCGTACTCATGCGCACATTGAGATGTTGAGATGGATGCGAGGCTAATTTCATGAAGGCAAGGCTTCAAATGGGAGGATGAAGTGCTCGATGCCTATATCAAATCAGGCGCTCTTTATGTATGGCTTCATTAATTTCCATTTCATAGCATTTTTCCTACGTGGCCATAATGGCAAGGCAGAATGGCAATGAGATTGTGTAGGTGGCCTCTTTCTGTCTTGTGACTTGCGCCCTTCTTTTGCAAAATGCAAAGCAAAGCAATAATTATGGACACTGAATATAACAAGAATAAAAACATGATTCATGATTTGGGAGTTGTAAATGGAAATACGCACTGACACTGGCCAATGATTCTAAAACTCATTCGCGAATTCGCGTTTGAAGTTGATGACTGATGCTTTGAAGAGTGCCTGCAACTCGAAATTAAACCCAATGTATTGAAAATATTCAAAAGAAGCTCGGCTCAAACTCAAGTGTCGTAATGGCAGTTTTTAATTTCGGACCTTTACAAGTAGCTCGGCTTAGCCAGCGCAGCACCTGCCACGTTATTTTATTTATGACTATAACACACTTTTGGACGGTCGGCCTGTATTTAAGATTTTAAATGTGAATGCAGCAGCAGCATAATTATTGTACAAAGCATTACAACGCCTATTTCTTGTTTATTTTCAGGAGGAAGACTCGCGAAATTTCATAGAATCGCTCAAGCGCAAACTAAGTCAGAAGAATCATCTCGTCTCGTCGCTGATTTCGTCTCACCACAACCATAATAGCAATAAGGAAGACTCCAAGTCGACCAAGAACAAAAAGAATCAGTCCACAAGCCCTGCCATCAACGATGCACCTGTGAATCCGCCTGCACATGCGACTGCGAGCCCGCTGAGTCGGAAAGATTCAAATATTTCAGTGACCAAGCCGCTCTACAGCGTAAACGCTTCTCAGCAATTGTCAAAAGCTGCAGATGATCCAGGTTTGTCAAGAATCACAACCAAATACAAGCCTCTTATCTTAATTTCGCGTATGCTGAATTCTTGAGTTCTAATTTTTATTGCCTGCAGAACTGGTAAAGAAGCTGTGCGACGCAGTTCAGAAATTCCCGTGGTTTTATCGCGTGGATCGTCACAAAGCCGAGCTCATTCTTGAAAATTGTAAGTCACTCTCGAATTCGTCGAAAGTGAAAGAGAAACACAAACAGGATCAAAACAGAAAACAGCTCAGCAAGGAGTCAGGCAAAGTCTCAAAGTCAAACCTCAATTGATAAGCAATCAGATTTTCAAATTTTAAAGTCAGACTCCTTTCGGCGCGGCATGGCACCGGCTCAGGAGTTTAAGCCGTTGATGTCGCTGAGATTCATTTATCATATTCATAATCCTTTCACAAAAGTACCTTGTGCGCGTTGCGGTGGGCCAACAACAATATCGGCTTGATTACTCGTAATTCTTGTACGCATACGCGCAGGGAACTTGAACCCGAAACCCAAACAAGAAGAAAACTCCAAGTAATTATTGGTTAGAGAGACTAGACGATTTTTTCATTCACTTCTTGACAATGGAACAATGGTGCAGTTTTTCGTTTGACGACTGACTGCGACTCGACTCGACTGCTTTCGTTAAACCGACAAAAGGCTCCTAACAGGATCGATAATTACCACTTTCCATTTTTTATTTGCAATTGCATATTTCACGTGCTTGTTACAATTGCGAATTGCCAATTTTCCGAGTTCGAGTTGGTGTATCTGTAACGCCTCGAGTCGGATCGGTCGAACGTCGAATTTTTTGTGCGAAAGAATTTAGAAATTGATGAGCCCTCTTGCTGTGCTGTTGAACTTTGTGTTTGGCTTGGGTTTGGTCTTCTTAGCCTGCGAGCAAATTGGTGCGCTGCGCTGCAGGATTTATTTTTACATTCTCTACATTTCCATTTCAGACAACTTAAACGGATCATTCTTGGTGCGAGAATGTCAGGTGAGAAATTACCACACGCAAAGCACAACTTAACGCATGTGCTAAATGTGCTTAAAAGGTAATTTGTGAATCCACTTTTAGCACGGAGGTCCAAACGTTCCATTCACACTGACCATTCGATTTGGCCAACGATGTTTTCACATTCAAATCAGACTGCGCCCTGAGGACTGCAATTTTGCGCTGGGGACGACGAAAATGAATGAGATACATTTCGGCACAGTGCAAGAACTGATTGACACGTACCGGAAGACGCCGCTGCAGCTTCATACGAATGGGAAGTACTTTGGCGAGACCAAACTGACTCAACCGCCAATTGTTTACTCTTTCAACAAGTAATTGTAACCGCATCGTATCGTGCGAATCGTACCATTTGCACTTCATTGTGATTGAGGTGTAATTATAATTGTCTGCTTTCTTTTCTTTTCTTCGCAATGTCGAAGCTGTTTCTTTCCATTCCATTGTCTCAATACTTAGCTGTAAAATTTAAGACTCGGATCCTGTGGACGACTCGCTCCTAGATGAAGTATCCATAGCCATATTTAGCGTATTGGTAACTGAAATATATGCAAATTAAGCTATTCTAAGCTACTATCTTAATACTAAATGCCGAATTATGCAAGAAAGATTCGCGTAAGCGTTTAGACGAAAAAATCCGAATGGAATTAATTTAATAATGAAATCCACAAAATAAAACAAATAAATTCAAATGCATTTACTTCGCATTCACATTTTATTGGTCATGAGTGGCTGAATTCTTGCTCCGAATCAGACTCCAAGGACCACCGTCACGGGAACGTCACATGCATATGCTAGACACGATCTTAACGATGAAGGAGAGAAAACCAGCACGGCACAAGTTAATGAACTTCCAATCTCTCTCAATACAATAGTAAAATACAATATCCCAATGCGATTTGGTTAGATAATAACACAATTATGCAAAGATGACACTGAAGACGTTTGTCAATTGCTTACGACGGCAACATGCAACAATGCAAAATGCGAGTGCACGCCTCAAATAGCACAGTAGTTAGTATCTTTGCTTTTTGGACAATGAACAATTTGTCACCTCACGTAAGAAATTCGATGCTAATGCTTTACAGGTACTTGCTTTTGAATGAATGAATGAGTTGCAGAGTCATGTCATGGGAAAGTTGGTCGAAGTTGAAGAAGTTCCATTCTGACTGATGTACTGCTGAGGAAGCTCTCGTCTCGTCTGGTACGTCGTCGTACTTCATTGTTTGATCTTATCACTATTGTCCCATGTGCCTGCCATGCGAGTGGCGTTGTGAATTATGGGTATCACGGTGACGGTGACATAAGATTTGATTTATGCAAACACATTTAAATAAAGAGGTTGAAATGACAAGTACGAAAGTACGGAACAACACAAAATACAACAGGTAGAAAGTCGTTGAACTAAACACTGTAGAAGATAAACAAATATGTACGTGAAAAACTGCTCAAGTTCTTGTTTTGCAAATACTTCTAAAATTCACTTATCGATGTGTGCTTCTACTCTAATCAATTGACGAATGAGGAGAAAGGAGAGGCTCAGCCAATTTGTTGAAATTGAAGTAGAATTATGATGTAAGTGATGATTTGGGTGCCAATCTACAAACAAGCAGCACAGGGGAATTGGATTCGGCAATTCAGACGCTAATTTGATTACTTGATTACTTCATCCTGGTAATTGCTTAAATTGGCAATACTTACAGAAAGCATAAGGCGCTTATCGACCGACAGCAGGGATACATATGTGACTTTTGTCGGAGATGACACGATAAAGTCGACGAGGTTTTTCGCTTCAAAACGCACGTCAAGGTCATACTTCGTGAGGTTCCAGGAGACTACTTCTTCTGCAATTCGTTTCTCCTGTGAAATCATAACCATTCTCACAGTCACAATTTCCAGGCAACACCATGAGCCTAAGCGGTAAATATTATACATACCTCGTTGGTAATTTGTTCTGCGTAATGACATTTCAAGAATACTCTGAACATTGCCAGCGCAAGCCTGACCACATTCTCAAACAAAGAGAGGGGAAAGGCATAGGCTCCACGAAGAAGTGGTGCAAACGTGAGAAAGAGGGAGAAAGGAACCACGAAGGTCATGTAGGTCAAATACAGGATTTCGTGTGGCCCTTGACATTTGCACATCAATGTCGTCTGTTGCCGGACGAACCGTACTTCCTCGAGACTCTTGCACAGCAGGGACTTGATCTCATCGGGGTTTGATATTTCTTTGGCACGAGTCGCCATTTTGAAATGTTCTAAGTTCTTTCGAATCTACGAATCAGTAGAATTGTTGTCACATGATGAAAACGAGCCGAGATTTAGATCCCGTTTGCGCTAACCTTGAAAAATCCTGTGGTCACAGCAAAGAACATGAATAGCACCTTCAAATCTTCTATCAACGCGACCACGTGTAACCCCGAGGTCTTTACGATACCCACTATTATGCCAACATAGGTAACGTATGAGTTGTGGTCCTCAATGTAGCGGATCAAATACCAAGCCTCATGAAATACCACGTGCGGCAACATTAAAAGTAGGAAACTCTGCCGCATGCTAAGAACGTTGGAATTTTCAAGATCTTGCAATTTCGGGAAGAGAGTTCCGAACTGTGTCCAATTGTTGAGAAACTCAACGAATAATGAGGCGGTGACCACTGTAGAAATCCACTCCGCTACATTTATAATTGGAAGCCAAGCGTCTGTCAAGTGACTGATGGCGTCTTCTGCTCTTGTCGAGTTCCTTGAGACGAAATCGGTCGGCAGTGACCACGCATTGCTGCTGCTCGAAGTGCATCGAAGAAAACCGTTCGGATTCCACTGGTCAAAAGTCCAGAGGAGAATTCTTCCGATGCCCATTGTCAGTGTGTAGGCCGAGATGAATGATACTAGGCGGACCCTCAGATGGAAAGTTGGTTTCAACTTGGGTAAAGAGTTGCCGGATTTTAATGAAGCTGAAACCTCTATCGCAGTGGAGACAGTCTGAACTGTCAACTTCGAGAGCGACCTTTCTTTGTGAATTTGCACAGGCAATACTCCAAAATATCGAAGCGTACGAACCAATGGAAGCCATGTGTTTAAATCTGTAAAATCGGCGGTGCTCGAATTTTTTGACTTCATCTTGTCCACAGTATGAGACAAGTTAAAACTGTAGTTTGTACATCAATATGTACATGAATTTAAAAGTAAACGAATGATATTTTCTCATTGCATGCAGTTGGGAGAAATAAGGACAATAATAACTTGGAAACTAAATCGAATTCGGTATACGGAGATATGGAGCTAGTTGAATAAGGAGTAATGTAGATAAAAGCATGGGAAAGGGCGTGGTCACAGGGTAGTAGAGAAAAACAACTGAGGTGTTAAGCACAAGCTGGAGTAAATTCAATTTTCGATAATGGAGCGATCGAACATGTTTCTGTAATTGGGTCCAGTACCTTTTCTTTCACCTGGCATTTAATGGCATAATGCATTGGTGATGATGTGCAAGGCACCAGTATATTATTGGAATTCCCAAAGACCACGACTACGTCGAGTTCGAGCCGCATTCCTGGCCAGAAAGCTAGACAGCGGATGCAGAAACGGACTCGATCGAGCTACGTCATTGTGGAGGTACCGAAATATGATTGATTTATTGCTATGCTGAGTCTTTGTTCGCTGAACAATGAACGTGGTCAACTTTCTCATAATTACACATGATATTCTTTGCCACTTGCTTTGTCTTCAACTACGTATTCTACTCCTTCTGTTCCGTGGGGTCTGCATGCTTACACAGAAAGTTTTACTCCTTCAACAAGGAATCTTCAAATCCCCAGTCAATAAACATAAATATTTATATTTACTTTTTCACAAAAAGAAAAACATGTACGCTTTACGAGCGTTGTTTGTCTCTCGTTACCAGCAACGAGTGAGTGAGTCGAGAACACGAACAAGAAGTTTGCATTTTGCATGGACCTTGCACATGTTGGTGACGGCGAAGAATATGACGATGACTCTAATGACTAGTCAGTATTTTAGAGACAACATTATTCTTTACCTTCCTAATTATCAATACAAAGAATTCAACTGATTTTGCGCTGATGATTGACCCAACACACGTGCATCAGGCGATCGGAATGCGGCCAACGTCTTTATTTTACTTTTACACCCCGCCTGCCCAGCTTTAAGGCAGTCATTCCCATAGCGGCGTTTTCTTGCCTTGATAAGGATTCTTAGACATAGACAACTATGCAAAACTCGTGTAAATATGAACTTGAAACTTCAACTGTAATGAACCAAGCGCCAAATTGCCACTAATGATAATTTTTAATCACCTATGTTGTTTTTTGTGTCTGATCCGGAATCTTACACCTGCCTCTAACTTTAGAACTGAATTCTGGATGCTGCTGTCTTTGTACTGAAGGACTAAATGAACTGAGTTGAGTCTGGATTGACTGAATCCTACAGTGTGCGGGTACCATGATGGCAGGATCAAGATCCGGAAACGTTGTCACGCCATGGTCCTCGCTGAAAGACGGTCGTGAGTACATTGTTTCGCTGAGCGTTATTGAAAGCCCACAAGCGCTGTCAATTCTACTGACTGATAAGATTACGGCGGAAGAATGGAGCTGTCAATACGACTTCAAACGTGAGATTGGCAGAAAACGAAATTTTATACCGGCAAGATAAAAAAGTTTCTAAACTGATGAGATGCTGATTTCAACTGCAGATATCGGGGATTTAACTCGAATGACAGGAAGCTATAAGACGTTTGAAACCTTCGTCTCAATGATAAAGAACGCAATCCTGAAGGTAGGTGATTTATTCAGAGAGTGGTACGTAGATGTAACAACGGGTCCATGTGCAGAGCACGGACTCCGTGAGCGTCGAGTTGTACACGTTCCAAGAACTGAAGCACATAAAAATCCAGCGACATAATCATGGCGTCATTGCCATGAACGAGTTTGTCGGATCAATTCTCAAGGACGCCCGATCCGTGGACTACGAATATCAAAATCAGCGTCCTGGTTTCCCTTGGGCGCCCGTGCTTGGCACTCCGAAAGAAGAACTTGAAAAGAAAAAATTCCTTATCATTACCTACAATGCGGAATTTGACAGGTAACCGACAGACACAGACGTAGGTATCGTCTTTAAGGAATGGCATTCATGTCGTGACTGTGGTTTTGCGAACAGCGTAAACTATCCACTTCCGCTCACGTACTCAGGGCTTCCTGATCCATCAAAGATGCAAAATGACATCAAGAAACTGAAACTAGAAGTGAGTCAACTGAAGAACGCCAATTTACAGCTGCGAGATCAGCTCAGGAACAAAGGTAGCGCATATCCCATTGCAAAGTTCCGTCGCTACTAATTTCTGACAAGTTAAAGTTTCTATTCACGAATTCTCAATCAATTAATGAACAACAGAAAATAGAATCGAAGATAACGATCCGCTCTCGTCGAGTCAGCGTCGTCGTGAAGATCGTAATCTGCAGGAGATGAGTTCACTTACTGTATCAGCATTCATTCAAGACGATGATGAGTTCAGCCGCAGACAAAAGCTTTCGCCGTCTCGAAATAACGAAAATCAAAATCAAGGGCAGCAACAGGCAGGAAGGCGTTCAGGTTCTAATGACAGTGATAATCAGAGAAAGGTATCGCCTCTCCTGTCGATGGTCGCACAATTGGAAGATCGCATTGAGAACCAGAAGTACATCTTCATTGACCGAATTCATAAACTTGAAACTGAGAACGAACGACTGAGCAAACAAGTAAGTGCTAATTGAAGTCCACTTTCGTGCACGCATTCGTGCCGTGCTGCTATTTTTAGCGTAATGCTGCAGAGTTAACAAGGTAAGAAACTCGACTTGGCTACGTTTGGTATGTCTTTCATGGTCGTCGTATCGAAATAATTGACTTTATAAGGAATCTAGACCATCAACTCAATGTTTTCGATTTCTTTTGTTGCACTTAACTTTATCGTCGTGCACTTCTACAACTTCCACTTCAGTAAACAATGAATTGCCATTGCCAGTTCAGTTCATGATCTGCTCGACTTTGCTAACTTTGTTGCATTGCATTGATTACATTGCACCATCTTTTGTATAGATGGAAAAGTACAGGCGAGACGAGGAAATGTATCTGCTCAAAATAAATCAGCTTCAGGAAGAGATAAGAGCAGCATCCGCATCATGGTCAGAGTCACGGTCGCGGGGAGACAATCGAAATCGTGGCCAGTACCGAAGACCAACCGGCAGCGGCGGTGATAGGCAATCTGATCGAATGTCAACACAAACTCAAAGTCGTGGCAGTGGCGGTGGGGATGGAAGCCGTCCTCAGTCAAGATCACGAACTGGCTGTATTGTTTCAAGTGTACCCCCATCGCCGCGAAATACTCCAAGGTCAAGAGCAACTGCTACTACTTGCTCGCACGGTCACCCGCAAACGCGCTCACGACCACGTCCAGAGAAGGAAGTGTGTCCACGCTTCTTGTGGTCCCAGGACCAAGCACCCGAACGCGAACGTCAACTCGAGCGAGACCAAAGCATATCTCCGAGAGATGAGAGAAGAACAAGTGTCAGCGCGTCCCGCAGCTTAGATAAGAAATATGACCGCCCTGCATTTGATCCCACTGCTTATGTTCAGCAGAAGAAAGCACGACAACTTGAAATTAATAAGCAGAGGTAAAAATGCTGTAAATGAAACCCTCCTAACATGCTTACGACTTCAACTACCGATAAATTGCTGAGTAGATTGACTGACATCAAACGATCTTTAGAAGAAACAAGGAAGCAACTCAGGCTTAAATCGGCAACGACAACAGCAAGTCGAAGCTGTCAAAGTGGTCGAAGTCAGAGCAGAAGGAGCACCGACGAAAGTCCGTATCGAAGGAGTTTGAGTAACAATTCTCGAGCAAGCCAAAGAGTTCAGACTGGCAGCGAATCGGGACGGGACAAGTATGGCAATGACAGGCGCAGCAAAGCCTTTGAACGCCCAAGTCGATCCAGGCTTCGTAGGATTCGCGAGAATCCGCCTCAACAGAAACCACGGTCAAAATTAACTGGAATGCGAACGCCGCCCGTACATCGCATCCCGTTTTCCAATTATGAGCCTGGTCACCACACAGAGTCACGATTGAAGGAGAGAAGAGCTCGGAGTATCAGCGCTGCGAATGGGCAGTCCGCGTCAGCGTCTGGGCGGAGCCAGTCTCGATCTGCCCGTATTCGACGTACCACAAGCCCAAAGTCAACTTCAGCTCAATCCGATCGGTCTCGGCACTCGTCGACATTGCTTCCAAGGACAGACATTGACGAAAGGCAAAGGCATGAAGGAACAGACGCTTTCTCTGGCGGCCATGCTCACCTGGATTCGAGATCGTCAAAACTCATGCCGAAGGTTGCATCCACTGATTTAACGAAAGAAATCAGCGATTTCGACAACGTTCTTAGTCACAGAAGCAGGACGCGTAGTTTCCTGGCTTTCGATGATGGAGTCCGTATGATTAAATCACCGAAATCTAAATCGCACACCAGCTCGAGAGAAACGATTGACATTCCAACGAGAGGACGCAGGAGTCCTTCCAGACTTTCCAGATCCAGTGTCCGTTCTAGAGTTGATCGTAACAACGATTCACTGGGGCAGGAACCGACGTCGGCATCAGCATTAAGAGCTTATCACTATGAACCAGAACTAGAAGCCGTGATGAGTGATCGTGAGTTCGCAGTCGCCATTCCATATCCCACTTTGAGGCATTGCAGAGTGCAGAGTCTGAAATCTTGTCTCATTTTCAGTTACAGAGAACCGATACGTGGGCAGGGGACCTGGCGACTTTCGCAATCGCAACTACTCTCCGGTTGGAGTTACATTCTTCGGTGGCAGCGGTATCTTTGGAAGACGTGGCAGAGGAACAGGAAGCGGGTCCGATTTGATCCCACCACCGAAACCTGCAAGAAGAATCGATTCTCTGGGAATTGATTAGACCTCACTTACACTTACCCTAGTTTGTCTAAATTGGGTCAGTTAGTCAACTCATTTAATCAAGCTGGGATTAAGTCACGTCATATCGTCACCTGTCATAATTGATTCATTGATTATAGTTGTATAAATGGATGATTACATTACGGGGAGTAAGGTTTCAGATTTCAGAGTCTTTTACTTCAAGGCGAATCATTCGTGAAATACATTCGCGACTCGATCCCATCTCAGCTCCATCTTCGCGGCTCACCTGCATTGCGTGAGATCATTCCGAACTTGGCCCGGTCTTTTCTAATCCCTCTTGGCTGATCATACATCTGTAATGCACATCGTTCATTGCTGCTAGAACTAGTTAAAAATTTAAAAAGTGGTTAGTTGTTGAAGTTCTAGTCAACCGACTGCAAGTATTTATTCACAAGATTCGTTAATATAGCTATTAAGTGCTTTAAGTTGTGAACTACATTTGGAATCAATGGCTTCAAATATCTTTCGAAGAGCTTTGGTAAGTAAATTGCATTGAATTGGTACTGTTTCACTGTGCGACTTGCTCACTTGCTTGAGATTAAGTATTCTGTCATCATTGATTTTAGGTGATCAACTCCAAGAGGACCAACGTGCGGTTCGCATCAACGAGGACGGTGACACTCATACCAGGCGATGGTATTGGACCAGAGATCTCAGCCGCGGTGCAGAAAATATTTGCAGCAGCATCTGTAAGTTAATTGGGTTCATGGATTGAGTTACTGAGTTAGTGATGATTTCTATTTGGTTCAGGTCCCAATCCAATGGGAATCGGTTGATGTGACTCCTGTGAAAGGTATTTACCATCAAACTTTGGTCGATTTTGAATGTTGAACTGCATTCTATATTCAGAATTTTTTTTCAGGCCCAGATGGAAAGTTTGGAATACCTCAAGGTGCCATCGATTCTGTAAATAAAAATCAAATCGGCCTTAAGGGTCCGCTGATGACACCAATTGGGAAGGGTCACAGGTCGCTGAATTTGGCTCTGAGAAAGTGAGCAAACATTGCGATGACTTCTGTCTGCCAATCTAAAGAGGCCATACTTTAATTTGTTTCTTGTTTTTCAGAGAGTTCAACTTATATGCGAATGTGAGGCCATGTCGATCGATGGAAGGTTACGCAACTCTATACAATGACGTAGATGTAGTAACCATTCGAGAAAACACGGAAGGAGAGTATTCTGGCATTGAGCACGAGATTGTTCCTGGCGTTGTGCAATCAATCAAACTTATTACTGAAGACGCGTCCAAGCGAGTAGCAGAGGTGAGTAGCGAAACTTGCATAAACGAACTAAATTGGTTACTTATACAACGTCTACTTTGCAGTTTGCCTTTAATTATGCCAAAGCAAACGGTAGATCGAAAATTACTGCTGTGCACAAGGCCAACATCATGTAAGTATTGGCGTGATGATTTGCCTTCTTACTCTTATTACCTCAGGACCCACGAGAATTTTAGTTAACTAACTGTGTATGTATTCCAGGCGAATGTCAGATGGTTTGTTCCTCCGGTGTTGCCGAGAAGCTGCTAAGAAATCTCCTGAAATTAAGTTCGAAGAAAAGTATTTGGACACCGTGTGTTTAACAATGGTTCAAGATCCATCGAATTATGATGTGCTAGTCATGCCGAATTTGTATGGTGATATCCTCTCCGATTTGTGTGCTGGGCTCGTTGGCGGGTTGGGCTTGACTCCATCTGGCAACATTGGGCTCAACGGTGCTATCTTTGAATCGGTAAATTACTGTATTAAATGCAAGATTGTTTGAACGACTTTTACTGGACATGGTTCATTTCGTAGGTGCACGGCACAGCTCCGGACATTGCGGGTCAAGACAAGGCGAATCCCACTGCCCTTCTTTTATCAGCAGTCATGATGCTGAGGTATGCTTCCACATTTCAATCCACTTATTATTTGTGATTGAATTGGCGTATGTATGTTGTTCGTCTCCAGATACATGGAACTCAACGACCATGCGGCGAAAATCGAGAAAGCCTGTTTTGACGTAATAAAGGAAGGGAAAAAGTTGACAGGAGACTTGGGAGGCAGCAGCAAATGTTCCGAATTTACGGACGAAATCTGTCGCAAGATTGGAGGCTAGAAATCACAATACAACTGTGATGTTGAGAATCAAGTCGTCGCATTATTAAGGTGCGACACAGCACAGATAGCATTTACGTAATTGTAATTACGAATTATTTATTGACACCACTCAATAACGAAACGAATAAAGTTACACACAACCCATAGACTGCTAGAAAAGTATGCAAAAGTATAAACACTGCTTTAATAGTTAAATAGCGTTAACCGGTCCGGTTAGTTGTTTTCTTGCTCGTCTTGCTGCAATGCTATTACACTAAAGACTTGACTTGTCAAATTCTTCTGACTCTCTTTTAGACTAGACTGCTTGGCCTGCCAGTGAATGAAAAAGAGAAAATGACAGTGATCGAAAGTATTGAGTTCAGATTCTGGACTGACCGCATTGTTCGTTGACAATACACGTTAAGAAATCTAAATTCTTGCAAGCATACCTCAGACTTTAGCTGTTGAATTGAAAATAGTTAAGGATTCAAGTGTGCAATGCAAAAGCAAATGGCATCGAGTGTCAAAATAAAAGTGTTCGATCGAAGCCACTAAATACTGAATTTGTCTCCACTCTTTTTGTATTTTGATTGCCATTTCAAGAGTTTCGCCTTGGAAATTCTCAACTGAAAGGAGTGAAGGTCAAGCTTTCACAGCAGAGCGAGCAGATTGACAATTTGAATTGAGAATAGAAGACCACAACCGAAGTCATTGATTCGAGCCAGCCGAGGCCACGCGAATAAATGAAAATGGAATTAATGAGTCATTCAGCTGAGGGAAATTGAATTATTCAAGCTCTGGAAATTATTAGCAATTGAAATTGCGAGAAGACACGAAATCGCGAAAGCCATTTCCAACTTCAGGATTGGCCGATGGCCATCACAAATCAGTCTATTATGATCCTAGCCTACTTATATTCAGATACTCCATTGATTGATTGAAGCTTCTCGTTCTCAGCCGGCAGAGATTCTGTACAATGAACTTTGGCCCAGTTTTGGTTTGTGGTAGCCAAATGCATTTGTTCCAATCCTCCGTTTCGTCCGAGCAGAGGTTTCTTTCCATTTATATGCTCAAACTCTCCAACAGTTCATTTAGCATATTCACGAGAAATCTTGCTTGTTGCTTATTGCTTGTAGAGTAGAGTAATGGGCTTAGTTATTTGCATTTACAATGCTTGCAAATATTGATCAGTAGTTTTGCTTTGCATTGGGCATGTGCGGCTGCAGGCAAGACATGAATTTTTGAACAGCTTGTGAGTCAAAGCGTGCGTCATCCATTCGGCTGAATTGACCTTGGTGAGAGACTATCTTTCCATTCCACATTTACTTTGGGCACATGAACAGCTTTTGCAACGTGCAAAATGGATAGAGACCAAACCAGTTTCGCAAGCACTTTAGTTTAGTCATGCCATGTAAAACTTTGTACAGTGGAGCACCGCGAGCTGTTCTCGCTCTCACTGGTTCCATCGAAAGCGAGTTACTTGAACGTGCATGTGTTGGGCTTTTGCTGCATATTTGCGAATACAATTCGCTATTCGCAGAACCCAATAATTGTGGCCTACCACTGAGTCGATCTGTACGAAATCCTGTGAACGTGCGTCATTCGTGTCGTGGTATAATGAAGCATACGTGTTCAGGGGCTGGTCTTGGTCGGTCAACAAGCAAGGTACAGTCATCATCTCTCATGGACAACCAGCAAAAGTAAGTACGAACTTCAAAGCTGGTTCTGTTCTAGGTCTGGTTCTGGTAGCAGCACGGCTGTTGCATAGAAATGAAAGTAAAGGGTTGAGCTAGATGAAAGGTTACGTTATATAACTGCTACTAACCAAGAATTCCCATTGTTCCTGCTATTTTGTGCCCGTGAGCCGTGTACTCGTGCACCGTGCTGTGCTGCTATAGTTTGATATAATTTTTTGCTGGTGACGAAGGCACCTCGTCGACTGACGACGCGTTTTACGAATCACTCTATCATTGGAGATCAAACGTGTGACGACTGTGAAGACGTAGCAACTTTTTGTAAATTGTAAGTTTGAGCCTTTATTCCAACTTCTTGTGTATAGAATAGATTTTTGGTGGTGCACAAAATCTTGTGTGTTATTCATCGTGCCAGCCAACACCAGCAGCCGTGTGCAGTACGGTACGATTTGTGGTGTCATCCGTCTGTCTTTGATATTTAGCATACAGACCGACTGCTTTATGTTCATCATTTCTAAATTAAATTCACAATTTGATCGCTCGTAATAATCGCAGAGCACGCGAATGGCATTCGCACGGTAGGTATGAATATGAATGAAGGATGGACTTGGATTGTCCTACTTTTCTGGACGGCTGGACATAAAGAACTTTAGAGTGGAAGTTTTTTTTTGCACTGATGGCAATTAATTCGGTTCACTAATTTGACATTTCACTTTGAATTCAAGCAAGCAATTGTGTTGTCTACACGAATTGTAGTGTCAAAGTTAAAAGCCAGAAAGAAGTTGAATTTTGTTCCTTTTTACGTTACTCGTTACAAAGTTACGTAGCCGCATGTTAAAATAGGGAAGTATTTCTTCATCGTTCATGGTAGACTAGGTGGACTCTTTAGCCAGTAGCCTGGCCAATCGGTTACTTTGTAAAACCGCATCTACATTTTCCATAAACTTGTATTTCTCATTTCCTGTGTGGTTAGGAGGAAAATTATAAAATGTGGGTTTACTGATTGGCTTCTTCATTGCCCAAGTATGGAATTTAGAGCCTCGCTAGTCAGCGACCAGCGGTGTTTAAAAATTCTGAATGCTCGCAGGTCATAGATTCTCATTGTTGAGTTGTAGTTTCACACTGTCGGTTAACACCGGGTCGCCATCATTGGCCAGTGTGGGCAGTTCATTCCAGAGTTTCCAGAGATTTTCGAGGACACAAATTCTGTCTCAAAGACTTACATAACGTGCAATGTGCGAATTCTGCGAATGCGAATCTTGTTTGTCGTTTGTGGGTGAGCTAGGCCAGATTGGATTGTGTATCTCACCTTGCCCTGCACAGGCAGGCTAGAATAATAATTGAGTATTTGATACTACAAAAACTGGAAAGTCTTATCAAAATATTGAATTATGAAGTGCAGAGGCCGAAGCACTTGAATTAAGTTTAGCATCAGCTCATCACGTCAAATTACGCTTTACGCAAACACAAATGTCAAATTGAGCCAATCCACGTAAGCAGTTGCAATCAAATCGCATTCGCAATTCACAAATGCAGTAGAGCAGCAAATCAAATCATCGAGCTTGATTGAATGAAATATGAAACCATAAAGCATAAACTTCAATTGATCAAACTAATTCCAATCAAGTTCACATTTATCAGCATCAGCTTGGGGCTTTGAGTGTCATCTGTTTACCTTTTCTCAACAATTAACGTGTGAGGTTAGCATTGACGCGGCTGGCGACGGGATGACGTAGGTGGATTGGATTTGTGTGTAATGAAAAGTTGTAAGAATTTAGATTATAATTGCAGATGGGCACAGGCAAAACACGCCACAGGCTTGCTACTGTACTGTATTGCCGTACGCAGAAAGTGTTTACTTTATATCTCGCCCTGCCCTATTGAAATTGACGATTATATCATAATTTTTATACCGCTCGATGATTCAAGCGCTAACTACCGTACCACACCACTTGAATAGCATGAGTGCAATAAGATTTACAATTTATACGATTATGACGTCAGTAAAAGTGATAAACAATGAGGATGGGAATTCTGATACTTTTTTGTACAATTTTAGGCTACTGTGAAAAGGTCGAACTACGTAAGAGACTTGGTCAAGTACCACAACAGCCAGATTTACCAATTGCAATTGGCATTGGCGCTTTTTGAAGATAATTGTTCATACCCTAATCAGAATCATAAATGAAGCTCAATGGAAGTACTGGTTCAGGATATCAAGCAAGAACAAGTAGCAGGGGATAGAAAGGACGCTTCACAGAAAATTCACATTTCGCAGTCAAATCATCACTCGGGTGGAACGACAACTTCTGCAAAGTTCAACAACAATAACCACCACCAAAATAGTAATAATTTAAGCATCTTGGAGAATACGCTTACAAGCAGCAACAACAACAATCACCACAGTGCGTCGTCGCCATCGACAAATTCCTCGGTGAGACACTCTGTCACCAATCCCAATACAACTACAGCCACTTCCGCTTCTGCTTCTGCTCCTCCATCATCTCATGTCACTACCATAAAACAGACCAAGTTGAACGGGCAGCAGCTAGAAACCATGGCGAAATCATCAGGACTGAGTATTGTACATGTCTCCTTACCACAGGTTCCCAATTTCTTGAAATTCCTCAGTGTACAGTTCGTAGAGTGAAGCCGTTAAGCTTAGAGCACATTTTCTACTTTCTCAGTTTAAACTCAGGACACTGCCACTGCCACTTCAATTAGCCTTTGACAAACTTGCAACTTCATCGGCTAGGCTTCATGTAAATGTAAACAGAGTTTTGCGTCACTGGGACTTGAAAAACAGCAGTTTTACAGAGTTTTGCCGAGTGCGCGTGTAATCACAGTCGCCAGACAGACAAAGCCATGCCAAGATCGCAATTCAAAACAAATAACGTGCACATGCACAAGTGTTTTGTTGTACTGTACGTGGTTTCCAAAACTCATGCTCCATTAATTCCATACAATCAATACAAGGCGCAGGCAGTGAGGGCGGAAAGTATCCGGTCCCATTGAATGAACATTTGATTACGTCAACAAACGACCAACGGCCGCCAATAATAGATTAAGGCGATACAAATATAAACTGCTGATCTTTCAGCCACACGTCACACAAAGCGTGATCGCTATCGTCATTCGTCATATTCTCACATAACATTTCTGATTGTTAGATGGTTTACAATCAATACCAACAAGTATACTGCGGCTGCTTAATCGTGCAACGTTAACGTAAGAAGTCGGTTGATGACGCAAGACTATTTATTTTCGTAAACATAATCTTTCTTTAAGTCAAGTTAACTTTAGTCGTACTGCAACTCGTCAAGTCTCATCATCGTGTTTCCTTACTTCAATGAATACTTCAATGGTTATACTTTGAATGGTGCTATCAGTTCAGTTCGGAATTTGCTTGTGTTATTTTTATTTTTACGTGCATTTTCTCTCATTAATTTGATTACATTGTTGCATCTGTACTCGTAATACGTAATGTAAGAATTCTCAGTCCTGCTGATATTCACCTTTTGGTTTTGCTGCTGTTCTGTTCCTGCTGGTCAGTTTTTTATTTTACTTTGTTTACGATCTTCTTTTCGTCTTGAAACCTTCTCCGATCCTCCACCACCACCTCCTCCGCACGCGAAGTCGTAGTTATCGTAGTATATTTCCTGTTCCATTGTTAATTTATAGGGCACCACCTCCCTTTCTGCTTGTTTGAGTATCATGTTTCCAATTAACATTCTTTTTCTCCAGTGTAAACTTTTTTTCTGTTTCCTTTTCAAAGAAATCCGTCATGTTTAAGTTACGAGCAGTTCGCACAAGTTCGTAATTAACGAATAAACAAAATAACGGATTTGACTTGCGAACTGCTTAGAAAAAGAAAAGGGGGATTTGTTTTCGCTTATTCCAAGAGCGAAAACAAAAACCTTCCACCTTCATGCCCCGAGCGCCGAGCTTCATTGACATGGCTTGCGATTTCGACTTGTGAAAATGCGCCTACTAACTCTTACTCCCAATTTTTTTCCAGACGGTGATTCAGACTCCGTCAGTAATTCAGAGTGCATCTGGTCATTTACAATTGTCCAAAGGAAACGTAATTCTTGTCTCGTCAAAGCCAAATTCAAGCGTAATACAAACCACCGGCGGAGCGATACAAACCGTGCAAGTGTTGCAGGAACCTCATCATAGTGACGAATCATTATCAAACGACGGCGTGGAGCACCCAAGCATTCGCGATAGGCGAAGGAGGGACATCCTCACGAGGCGGCCCTCCTACAGGAAGATCTTGAACGATTTAGGTGCATCGGAAATCGCAGGTGAGCTCATTTCTCCAATGCTACAAGAATATGCACGAGACAGGATTGATAAGATTGCGCCTATGATGTGTAGATAAGGGTGACTCTCCTGGGACTTCAGAATCAAGCCAAGATCCACTGGACCACAACAGCGGAAATCTTGTCATTGGCGGAAGTCAGTACCCTCCAGGAGTTGTTAAAGTTTTAAACGCTAGCACGCTGGGTTTAGGTGTAAATACAAGCGCGGATGCGACGAACTCTGCAACTGCCCTCCAGACCATCACGATGACGAATGCTGGAACCGCCGGTTAGTATTTTCTTTCACTGCTTGGATATAGCACGAATGTGTCAAGGTCTGCGGCGGGCGTTGATGAGAATATTTTATAAACTAGGTGGTACAATTGTACAGTACGCTCAGTCTCACGATGGTCAACAATTCTTCGTCCCAGGTAAAGATTACTGATTACAATTTCACCGTGCATCTAGAATTGACATTGAGGCCTCAGATTTAAATGGTCCTTTGATCTCTTGCAGTTGGAGGTGAATTACAAGCTTACACAATTCGTCCTGTATCATCCTCAGCATCAAGCTCACCATCCGTTGTAGTTTCAGGTGGAGGAGGCCACCACCCGCCCGAGGTTGGTTCTGAGTCTAATTCTTTACAAATATAAAAGTCTATGTGGTTATGAGTTGCCCCTCTCAAGCACCCTTCACTGAAGTATTATTTTCTAATCGACGAAAAACTGTCACTCAAACATCGAGTGCTAACGTTTCACAGCTGCGCAATTTGAATTTTAAATTCGGTTTCCATTTTCGAAGTAAAAATTTAGTTCTGAATTAAAATTGTTATAAGTGTGTGTGAAAGTGTAACAAGACACCACGGGCGGTGGTTCATCCCAGATGGACTCCTTCCTTCTTTGCCGGCCTACAGATCTTGATTTTTAAATATTCTAAGCTACGCTTCTTTTTCGCTCATCATGATGGTTTTGTTTTGCCTAGAGCCCCTAACATTGCTCCCCTGTTTTCATTCCTCTGAGCAAAGAAATTCAAAGAAAACTGCCCTTGAATTTGATGTTTGTTATTACTTGAACCTGTGCAGGAAAAACGTTCTCATTCAAAACTTCTCTTGGATGACACTTCGATTTCTGATTTCATGTTCATTCGAAATTCGATCCCATCACACTTTTTACTGTCATGTGATTGTTATTAAAATGCTTTTTATATTGTCACAATAGGAGCAGACGCGGAAGCGAGAAATCCGATTACTTAAAAACAGAGAAGCTGCACGCGAGTGTCGGCGGAAGAAGAAGGAGTACATCAAATGCCTTGAGAATCGAGTCGCGGTGCTTGAGAATCAAAACAAGGCCCTCATTGACGAATTGAAATCATTGAAGGAGCTGTATTGCCAGCAAAAAACTGAATAGATTTAAATTTTTTGCATTTGTTTTCTTATTTTGAGAAGAAACGCCAATTTTTACGAAATCCGAGACAAGCTTTTCTCGTCCAATCGAACTTTTAGGATATCAAATCAAAGTAGACATTATTTACCTTTCCAGGGAGTATGAATTCGGCTTCGTGAAGCCCCAACGTTAATTTCTTGATTCATGTTAAAGGTTTATCGTTGAAATTAGCCAAATCATTGCAAGAATGAATGCACAATTGTGTTCCAATATTTACGATAAGTTAATAATTCAATACGCTAGACTTGGACTTGACTTGAACTCAGGCGCTCCGGCTTTAATTGAATGAGTTTGATACTCATACGAAAGTTCTTTATCCTTATCCTTATGTGTTAAGAACCAATTCATAAATGAGGTATTGAAACTCGTTACTTTGCCGTACGAGGTTCGTTTTCTATATTGCTACTTGCTTCTTGAACTCACTATGAACTATGATGAATTGATCAGTCGCATCATCAAATTGCATTGTGCCGTAGAGAAACGTAGTGTAGTTTCCCGTGCGTACAAGTAGAAACTGAAGTATATGATTAGTATCATTGTTATCATTAGTCTGAAGTGATGTAGAAATATTTATAACTAATTACGGAAGCCACGTACGTACACGTTTCCCTGCCCTTACACAAAAGCAATGAAAACTACTGTAAAAGATGCTGTACGTTGTTCGCTCTATATTTTTGAATATTAAAAAGCCATGGCCGTCGCGAGCGAGCCTTGGATATCGACTATCCTATCGACTTGAATCAAATTTGTAAGGCGTGTCTATTGTCTATAATGTAATGGAACTTTGTGTACATGTAACATGTTATAAACTCTGGAGTTTTATGTATACATCTGTCTACGAATACAAATGTTTATGTGTTATGTAACGTAACGTGTTACACACGCACTCGATTTTCAATGAATTTACAATGGATTGTATTAAACACTGGTATTGGCTCAGGAATTTAGCAAAATCAGTCAAATTCGACGGGGACGTAACCGATTTACTTACTTTGTATAACGGCGGTTGCTGATGTTAGACGGAAATGATGAAATTATCAGAAAAGAATAAAAATACAGTTACAAATCACGTCGTGTACCATTTCTTCTAGGTTCTGGAATGGAAAACTCCAAGTCTGTTTTTATTTGATCACTTGCCTCAGGCTAACATAAATAATCGCGAATTATTTACCATCAACATCAACAGGAATTTGCATAGAAAAATCAGTTGATCAGGTCTGAAATAATACTAGTGCCTTAGCCTTAACTTAACCATGTTGGGGCTGTTATTGGTTAGTTCAGCTCTATCTAGAACAAGTAAAGTTATGTGTACTTTGAGGTAACGGCAGTTGTGGACTCGGGCTCTTAAGTCTGCATGATGACATCCCCGGTTGTATTTTTGTATTGTTCGACCCAAGTTTTAATTTTGGTGGTGTTGTTAACTAAATCGTCCGGGGTATTTGAAGGCAGTTCAAACACAATCTGCGGATCATACGACTCGCGAGCTTCGTCTAATATAGTCTGGAATATTTCACATTGGACGTTATCTTGAAGCTTCTTTCCAGTGTAGCCTCTGAAAATGCAACGAGAAATCATTTCTAAATTCTACGCTTGCTGAGAGAATGGCGAGCCAGGCAATTAACCACTAACCTTGCCGATAGACGATCATACAGCAGAGTGTTATCAGTGCGTAGTACGAACACGATGTCGAACCATCGTTGAGGGAAGAAATCACAGCCGTGATAGTCGACAATTTTTCCACCTTCTTCCATTTGGTCTTCTATTTCGTCCAATAGCTGGAGACAGTAATGTAAACAAGATCGCCATTAAAAGAGTGTCAGTCAGTAATGGACAATTTAAAGTCAAGGCATCGGTAACTTACGCGTTCTTCATTCAATACATGGCACCCATACGTCGCATCATAGCCTTCGTACAACTTTTCATCCTTCGCTATTTGTCCCACGTCGACCCACTCCAGTCCAGTGGACTGAGCCAGCTGCTGGCATAGAGTTGTCTTGCCAGTTCCAGGAGTGCCTGCGAATTAATCTATTGTTAAGATCTGGCAAGCAAGCCTCATTGTGGCCACGCTACGGCCGCCATGTGGACTTGTATTCAGTTCTCCAAACACACAGCATACGCTCTTGAAACCTGCACATGCTCAATGCTCTGGTGCACTCTGCGTTGATCCACTTAGAATTAATTAAAGCAAATTACGAAATAATTTTTAAAGAACTTACCAGCAATCAAAATATTTGGCAGAGAGCGCATGCTGCCTTTCAATCTTGTACAAGTGCAGTGAATTTAGTAATTAATCACGGATCACTGGAAGATACTCAGCTCCACAAAATCAAGAACTCCAACAATTGATGACCTTATTAAATTAATTCTACCAAAATAAGAATCTAATCTAACCACGCAACTTCCCGAAGAATAATGTGCAACAATATTGCGGGTGGAGAATTGTGTAATGCAATACGCTATGCAGATGCGATTATACATAGGCACGATCGGCACGTTGCTGAATCCTCATTCGAAGATTTGAATTCATTCGCTCACTTGCTGACTCAGCTAGCTCGTACGACTACTTTCACTCGGATCACATCAGATACTTGTGGCAAGCAGGAATCTTTACTAACTGAACAGCAACAGGCGCATTATGCATCTTTTCTAAGCATCATCATCCTGAATCAGGATTCCTGATGCAAGCAAAATGCTAGCCAGCATGCGTTCAACATTCTCTCAAGTGGATACGCGAATATCACTTGAATTCGTAACCAACAATACAATGCCTAATTAATTAGAGCAATAATGTGATTTCGACAACTGCAGCTTGCAGTTCGCAGTGGGCGGTGTAGTTCGAAGTTGAATTTTGAAAGTTTCTATTTTTCATCTTGTCTCACTTGATTTTTACTCAAAGGCTAATTGTTTCGTCTGTGCATCCAATGACGTTCGCAGGTTCGCCAGGTCTGCCAAATGCGAATGTAAATAGGCGGTCTAAATCGACGATGGACCGGTAGAATCCTAAGAATTTGGATTTTATGACATTGCTGATAGAAGTTAACCAGCGAAAAACGACGACAAACGATGAGGCTGTTCCACGTCTTGGAGGCTGTGGCAGTCAAAACGTTCTGCCGGTGAAAGATGACTGAAGAAATGCAACGAACCGCGATGGGATGTTTTCACGCTTTAGTATAAGAATGGGAATACCGGATTGGGATTGGGACTTGGGACGTGTAAGATTGAAAGATGGGGATGGGATGGCATGTCGATGGGGTAGCCAGGGGCGCGTGTCCGGCCTTGTGCAAATTGTCGGCATCTTGTGTGAGACCGAGACCCCGGTCCATGTTTGCTGTTCCTCACGCAAACGGCAAACACGCGAATTATTGCGAATAACATTGTGATAGCACAGAGTATAAGCTTGCCAATAGAATGCACTTGACATTTAAACACTGGTGCTGGTTCTCGCCTGCCTGTTCCCTGGCCTGGCATCAGTCCGTTGTTGCCTTGCGCTTTTGCTCAGACTCAGACTCAGATGGGCGTTTATCTGAAATCGATTCAATTCTACAACAACGTAGTCAGTCAGTGTGCAGCAGTGTGGTGGTTTTAATACAGAAACTTCGCCCTATTTTATACAAGAAGCAGAATAACCTTCTGTCAATGCAGTAAGTTTGTATAAGCACTTGGTCTTGGTCCACTCTAGTCAAGTGATTTCATTTCTTACGAGTGCCATTCTTCTCCGCTGGCTGTAATGTAATATTTATTGCAGTCTTGTCAGCTTCTTGCAATGCAACAGCGAAGAAAAGATTGCAGCCAAGTCATTCAAGTGCAATAATTTGAATTATTTGAAATTTTATGTCGGTCAATTCACATTAAGGGGACAGACATGGAGTAGACCGTCGCAGTTGTTTCCAGTGTGCGGCCAGAAGTGTGCAAATCACATCACGTACGCAGCCTGCGATTGCAATTGAATTCTCGTGTGGAGCGAGAATCGAACCCAGTTTGCCACTTCAACATCCTGTCGGCTGTTGACTACCGCTGCTTCTTTCCACGATCCACACCCAAATACGACGAGCTCGCAAAATTTTACGTAAAACTGTAGTAAACCTTGAACAATCCGCATCAAAATGGCGATGTCTAGTGGACAGACAATCGGTGACCGCCTCCTGGCTGCCAAGCACTCACTTGCAGGCCAAGGACTGGCTAAGGCGGTCTGTAAAGCAACGACAGAAGAAATGATACCACCAAAGAAGAAACATCTTGACTGTAAGCAACCATATTCGTGAATCGTGATTTGCATGCTGATAATTTGTACTACATCCAAGTTCAAATTCCTTCTCATTTGATATTTTATAGATCTGGTGCACTGTACCAACGAGCCGAATGTATCAATTCTCCAGTTAGCCAATCTTCTGATCGAGAGATCACAAAATGTCAGTTGGGTTGTCGTGTTTAAGGCTCTTGTGACGACACACCATCTAATGTGCTACGGAAATGAGGTGACGAGAATGGAATGCGAATTAACATGGCGTCAAATGTGAAATATGTAAAATTAATGCATAATTTGGTTATTGCAGAGATTCACTCAGTATTTGGCGTCTAGTAACAACACATTCCAACTTCAATCGTTCCTCGACAAAGCTAATCCTCAAGGTAAAGACCACTTTACATCAATTTAAGTTTTATGAAACTCATCAATGAAATCTGAACATCTTAAGTACATAAAATATGATAGAAAATGGAAGAATGTGAAGTCTTGATGGATCGGCGCGCATTGATGCAATTTCACTAAAGTTCTCAATATAAGTTCCTGTTCCGCGCAATATTTTCCTTCCAAATGAAGTCATAACTAATTTACATTTATCTTGTGCTTTCTCCCAAGCCTTGGCTGCTGCTGGACCTAGGGGTAAATAATAATTCCACAATTTTCTCGGAGGTTTAATGCTTGCGTTGTAAACTGTGAACTGTAGAGTTGGCAATTTTTATTTTACATAGAGAGCGCTTGAGTGTTATGATTAATGAGTTAATGCATGCGTATTCATGTTCTTTGGTTTAATTCATCTGGTTTCAATAATTTGCGTCAGCTACAAGGAGCATTGAGCATTATCGAAAAGTTGAAATAACATATGGCCATGCCTGGAAATTGGATATCTTAATGGGCGTCAAAGAGCGAGCAATTGTTTGAGTGTTTAAATTTTCTACCTATTTCAGCGAACTGGAGCGATTATTGTATTGACTTTTGACACCATCCCGCCATCGCCATATAGTTTTATGATCATCGCAAGCTCATGCCCCAAGCTCGATGCTTGGTGTGAGGAATTGTTTCATGAATTTCAATGTTGGCAATACCTCAAAATTTTTCGCATGTTTAGCTCGTTTATGCGATGCCGTATCCATATTTCATTTCGTCACTCAATGTTAAAAAGCCAGTTCATAAAGATAGTGGAAATGCAAAATGACGTGGCTTCTCCGGACTTCGGCACTTCGAACTAGGGCGTGCTAACCTCGAGGACTCAAATCGTGTTGAATACACAACTAAATTAGTTTTAATCGTTTAAATGGAATCGGGGACATGCGATGTAAGTTACAGTCAAACGTGTAATTTCCCACTTCTGCAATGCTCGCACTCGCGCATATGCTCGACCTTGGCAATTATATAACGAATCTATTTCTATTTCTGTGTGTACTCTTGCCATCCATCATTTCTGTCCTTACCGGGCGCGGACTTGTCCATACCGTCGCCTTAAACTCATTTACTCATCTTTATTGATCTCACTTTCGGAAGTAGGAATGTTTCTTAAGCGAATGGCGAACATCTTCCATGATAGCCTAGCTTAACCCATTCGTCGCGTGTGCAAGAGAAATTATTTCCACAGAGGCTTAGTGACTAGCGACTACTAATTTGTTCTTAACAAAAGCAGGGTTATCTTTGCGCATGACCTTGGTTGAAGGTTGAAAGCAAGTAGAGTCATAATACAATGACTGTGGCTACTCACGTTAAGTTGAGTTTCAATGCTTGAAACCGGTTACTCGTCATATCGCACTTGTTAGCCGAGCCAACAATGACTAGACTCATGAATGGCTTTTGCCTGCAAGATCAACACGATACAAAATACTGGATGACACAAGAAATTTCGCCTTGCATGCATATTTTTTGCGTGCAGTTTAGTTTAGTTTGTTGGTTTCAACATTTGTCTTGACTTTTTAGTTCATGAACGCCATGTCATGAAGTCCAGCTAACAAATATGCCCTTTACTTTTGCAGGATACGAGGTCTCGCCATTTATTCGACGATACTCGAAATACTTGAATGAGAAGGCTCTGTCATACAGATTAATGGCATTTGACTTCTGTAAAGTCAAGAGAGGGTAATTAAATGAACTTCTGTGTTCTGTTCGATGAAAGTTACGATTTCAATGCTTGAATACTCACTTGTAAAAATTGACTCGAATTTCAGGAAAGAAGATGGAACTCTGCGTACGATGGGCACTGACCCTCTGCTGAAAACATTTCCAGTCCTGCAATCACAAATGGATGCGTTGTTAGAGTTTGATTCTTCTCCCGACGACATACACCGAAACTCGTTGATGCGCGTGGCGTTTTCACTAATGTTCCGTGATCTGATTCGTCTTTTTGCAACGTACAATGATGCAGTGATCAATCTTCTTGAGAAATTCTTTTCAATGAACAAGAAGAACGCAAGAGACGCGCTCGACTTTTACAAGAAATTCTTGACAAGGTAAGGTTTTATTTTAATGTATGTAACCCTATTACTTTTATATATTTTTTTATATTTACAGGATGGACAAAGTGGCAGAATTTCTAAAAGTAATTTCACCAAGTCCTTTAATTATGCATTACATTTTGCTCAGCCTTTTTTATGACTTTTCAGGTTGCGGAAGCTGTAGGCATTGATAAAGGCGACATTCCAGATTTGGGTATGTGACTACTGATTTATGCAAAATCCAGATGGAAATTTTTGCATGCAATCTAACTGGAAAATATTTTGTTCACTTGTAGCGAAGGCTCCGAGCTCACTGCTTGACGCGTTAGAGCAACATCTTGCAAGTTTGGAGGGGAGAAAGTACACTCCCACCACGAAACAAAACTCAGTTGACGTAACTACATTCAGCAATACTTCTACTGCATTCATTGCATCCGACGAAAAGCAGAAGCAGGTAAGTTTATTTGCAGGATTATACCGAAACATGACTTATATGATAACAACATAATAACGACAATGGAAAGTTGGAATAGAATAAGAGAAACAGCAATTAATCTGACTCCATATCAGAAGATCCATTTTTAGTGAACTGTAGTCGAAGAGTTTTATGTTGTCATCCGTGTAATGAAATAGTCCAAAAAACCGTCGTTTCATTGTGTTGAGATTTTCTTCACTATATATATCAATTCATGATTTTGTTCGGCCAGAACACAAGCATCATGTCTATCTTTTCTTGATAGAAGAATATGCGCGTTCGAATTTTCCATTTTCTTATTCAACATAACCTATTGTGGTCGCGTTACTGATTTCTTCACAGCATTATGGCAGCCACCCAGTAACTGTCAACAGAGTAATATAATAATAAATTACTTAGAATTTAGTTAATTAAGTATAAGCAATGCAGCAAATACTTACAGTCCAAAATGATTCTGCCGTTTCTAGCTCAGTCTCCGAATTATAATTCACACGTCTGGCACGAGCGCTAAGATTAAAGAGAAGTAAAATTGTAGCGACTTAATAGATTCAAAGTTCATGATTTCGTAATAATTTCTTACTGCGTGCAATAATTTTCGCACTTCTTTGGCGCGGCTTTAGTATCTTCTTCGACTTCAAGATTTCGTTTGGCCTTACTCTTGTTTCTCATGTTGTTATACTTCGAAGGATCTTTCTTTCTTGCCTCGGACTTATGCGCATATAATGCCTCACGTACATTGGGGTAACACTTGATGCAGTGAGCCCTGATGGAACTTCTAGCTTGGTTCTTGTTCTCGTAAGACTTCAACTGAACCGTATGACTGCAGTTGCTACACTTGAAGCTACCGGATATAGTCTCCATGAAGTGAATACCTTTGCTGTTACATGGCACTATTAAGCAAATTACATTTGCATTCCTTTAATTCAAAGTCACTGTAACGAATTCACTAAAATTGATATTACCTTACCTTATAAAGCGGGTCCATTCCGACAATTTCTATCATACTCTTTAAACTACTGTTTGCACTAGCAGTCTTTAAACTAAACAAGAGTAACCTCTAACCTTAACCTGAGTAAAGTAAAGAGTAAGCAGTAAGGTGAAATTACGAGAGGAGAAAAGGTGAGAGTTAGCTTTAAGGACAAGAGAGAAGAAAGAGAGACAAGAGCTGTTGTTATTAATATGCGTGTACTTCTTGATATATACACGCGCGAATAAATTTGAACAATTCGAACAATAATAACAATTTGAATGAACTCTGTTATTTCAAAGGTTGCTCTGGCAGAGGAGGAAGCTGCCCTTAATCAGTTTAAGGAGCAGAAAGGTAGGTGGAAGCCTGCTGAAGTTCCTCATTAGAAGTAGTTTCGATTATACGATTCTGGTGGTATCTTTTATCCAGTTGCAACGAACCCATTCTTGGCCTCGTCTCCACCGAAGGCTGCAGCTGGTCCTCAGGCCACGTCTCAGTCTCAACAAATTCTCGATCTCTTCTCTGCTCCACCAGCAAAGAATGGATCAGGTAATTTATCACTTCTCATAGAAAGACAAAGAAAGCTGATGAAAGTGTTGTGAAATGTAACATGCTATTATTAAAGGTGGTTCAGCGCTTGACGATTTGCTTCAGTTGGGACTTGGTGACTCGAATGGCTCTGCACTTCCACCAGCGCCATCGAATCCATTCGCAGACATGTTTGCTGCCGGACCTGGGCCTATGTATCAGCAGCCGAAGCCCAACTATGGCGGAGGCTACGGCACAATGCCGATGGGAATGGGAGCTGGTCAGATGGGAATGCCACAACAAGGAGGCCCATTCTTTCAGCAGCCTCCAGTGATTCAACAGCCATTTGGTGCAGGAGGAAATAATAATAATATCAATAATGTGTTTGGATCTAATAATGATCAAGGTGAAGGAAATTTCAAGCCGTAACACTCTTTTGTCTTGCACTTTATTGCATTCTCCCTTTTGTCTCTGCTGGAAACTAACAAACTAGCGCTGGAACTAGTCCGGTTTGTGTATCTATTGTACAGTACGTGTGGGTACCGAGTTGAACAGTCTTCGAACGAGTTCCAGCACTACAACAACTTGTGTTGCTTACTAACAATCGATTTGCTAAGGATGTACGTCTTTCTGTATGCCCGTAACATTTAACCTTGTTTACACGTGACACTAACACTCTACTCTAACTTAAATATGGTAGTAGTAAGTGAATTGTTAAGGCAAGTTTAGACAGTTTTGCAAAATACTGTTATTTCTGTGTACTCTGTGCAAGCAGCAGCGGAGCCGCCGCCTCCGCCACCATCCACACCTCAAACAGGCACAAAGCAACCGCAGCAGCCAGGTAGCTATTTTGAGAGCACTACTTGGACACTTGCCGTCTTGTTTGGTGTTTTGTTGTTGTCTGTGTTGTTGAGTAGCAATAGACTTGCTTCTAACTGTCGCACTTTCAGGACTTTTAATATTGGTTTTGGGATCAAATCTCTTGTCTTTCAAAGATGCTGAGATTCACGGCTTCGGAGTCCAGAGCCTCCAGAAACCGAGCCCATGTAGACACTTGCCGTATGCAATTAGCACTTTAAAAGTCTCGGGAGTTGAAAAGAAACCAATGCTTAAAACTCCGACTGCCATTCGTGTGTTTTAACGCTGCATGTTTTTGTGTTTCTTCGCAGTTGATTTCTTTGGATCGATTCTAACACCGACAAACCAATCAAAGACTGGAAACGCTGGCGCTGCGGGCGGATTCGGTGGCGACATGCAACAGCCCAACAAACCCATAATGACAGGAGATTTAGATTCCACTCTGGCATCACTCGCTGACTCGTTGACTATGAAGTCAAACTGGACTCCATCTCCAGTCAAAAGTGGTGGCAAAACTGGTACTAGTAAAATATAAATCACTACAAAATATTTATTCAAAACAGTTAAATTATTATTCTGCTACATAGCTAAATAGAATTAGATAATAGAGCCTCCTGCAAAGAAGCATGATGACAATTGTAAAACGATATGTAAACGGAAAGATAATGAGTACACTACAATAATGATGTATTATTCTGATAAATAAATGACGTGATTACATGATGCCAGAAACCATAAACATGCTGCTGTAAAATATCTAACTATAACTGCATTTAAGCACCTTATCTAAAATTCAACTAACTAGGGCTTGAGTCGATGAAGATTTTCTCAGTTACATCGGAGGACAGTGGAAGGTGGCTGTATAAAGCATTTGGATCCGTGAAGATTTGAGGCGGCAGGTGTTGTAAGGCGGAATAATTTTGCTCTCGAACTTGGAACTGTCGAAGAAAGTACTTGTTATCGGACTCGTAATGAATTCTGGTATCACAAATCTTCACAAGGACTTGATCAACTCGTAAAAAGAACCGGAGCAAGACCAGGAAGCCCGACGGCATCACGCGCTGAAAAATTGGACCAGATTATCAGAAAGAGTTGAAGCGAGGCATCGGTATAATTCGAATTCCGAAAAATCGTTCGCTATCTTACAATTTTGGCGGACAAATTGGAGACGCCATTGTCATGCAGCTCGTCCTCGTAAAGCTGTAACTCTTGATAGAACAGGATGTTCTCTCGCTGTTTTAACTTTTCCAAATCTAGCATCATGGTTGGGTCAGTTGTAATTCGAGGTCCATCTTCACTATTCCCAAGCCTAACTGTCCCCTTGTAGTCCGTGGAGTATGTCCAGTCAAAGGGCTCTAACACTTCATTGGTCGGCAAGCCAGATTCCATCCTATAGTTTTCCAAACTATACATCAATTCCACAGTTTGCTCTCTAAAAAATGTTTCTGTATTGATTTGAGTTGTTAGACTTACTTGGATGACTTCCAGCTGTCTGAGCAAGCAACTACGACGGAAGACGATGTGGTCGTGTTGATTAGTTTCAGGGCGTCAAATGTATTGAATTCTAACGTAAATCCTGATTGCTCGTAAACTAGCCTTAGTACATTGTCGGGGAAAACCATTTCAGGCAAGTGCTTTAGCTGCAGCTCGTTTGTGAACCTGGGAGTGACACAAAAATCCATCAATGAGACTGTGGGTAAAAGTTCGGGTAGTTTGAGGAGAAGTTAATTAAGCAATCAGGTTGTTTAGCCATTCATTGTAGCTCATTGTGCACGTACAAAATAAATTGTCCCGTGCACAAGCTAGCGCAAGGAAAATCATCATTTTTCAGCAATAATCAATGCACCAATTTGGCTTGGAAGGATTTACCTGCAAAATTGACACACGCTTGGGGCCGTCGACGCTGACAAGGGTTTTGAATCAGCTCCGTTTCCTTCATAAGCTTGCACTGCATCCCTCTTTGATTCACAGTAACACACTGAGGGGAGGATGGGGCTTTTTCGCACGACGATTTTCCACCCGTTGAAGTCGAAGGATTCTTCCTCAATTCGCCTCGCCCGCATTCCAGCGAGCGGATCCGACGCACTTGCTGTGGTCGGCATGAGACCTTCTTGCTTCTTCATCGCGACCTCCCTTTCAGGAAAGGATTTAATTACAAGTCTAAATCTAAAGGCACCAGGCACCGATTTGCCAAAAACTTACCAGCCAAAAAAATGATTTAAAACCAATGTCAACTCTCGTAGCTTTCCTTTCAGGCGTTTAAGACCCCTATAAAGAAAATCAACCACACACCTTACCTTGTTTCCTATTTTACTGTATTCACCGCAATCAAAACGACGTGCATCCCGCGAGAAGATTGAGACCAACTCTACCTCGAGGCTTTGGCATTGTTCACCGAATGAGTACACGTACATGTGTTGTTTAGCATGTCTCGAGTATTGAGCCTCGCCAAGAATTGCCTCGGCGTCTGGTTCGCCATCGTTCCCCATGCCATGCCTTTCTGGTCGTCAGAGCTAATTGCGTCTCCAACTCTCTTGTAGAATGGGGAATAACTGTAAAAAATTTCAAGGGAACTAACTAACTTGACTTGCCTTCCTGGCAAACAAAAAATCTTGATTAATAAGTGCGTCAGTGCGTATTTGCGGTGCCTGCGTGCTCTTGTTTTGCGACATGAGAGTCCATTGAAGAATTCTCAATTCGTTAACTAATTCATCTTCGAATCGGACAATTCGTCATTACTCATCCATCGCCACGAAGCAGTAAGCAGGTATCAATGGCTGTGATTGTGACCCTCCACGTTCTATAGCTGCGGCACTTGCATCATTCAAGTCATTTCATGATGAGTTTATTGAGCGACGACGAGAATACGTTTGAAGAGGTTCCAGCCGGAGAGTCGATCGATGCGCACATAGAAGTTGGGAAGGTTGTGGTGGATGATGATGTTGAATACTGTGTCGAAAAAATTGTGGACTACTACGTCAATAAATCTAAGAAAGATTGGTTTCTCATAAAATGGTGGGGTTGGTCCAGGTAAGAACGGAATGGCTGTGTCTAGTCTGCTGGAATTTCATTGCTCGACTGCCGATGGCACTGCACTAAAGATTGGTTTTATCCTAGCCACTACAATAGTTGGGAACCAACGGAAAATGTGACTCACGCACAGGAAGTCGTTGATGCCTACTTCAGCCAGAATCCAAGAAAGCTGATAAGGAGGAACGTTGTTGAAAAATATTGGGAGGCTAAGAAAAAGAAGCAGGAGAATCACGCGAAGGGTGTAAACGAAAAATCTAGAAAATCTGATCCAAAAAAATCCCCGCCAAAGCAAAGAAAATCAGCTTCCACAAGGGCGTGGAATTATAATTCGCAAGCAGTGACTCGGATGGCCACGCAAAACAAGGGCCAAGGTCAACGAAGTCGCTCACGAACAAGATGTGGTTGTTCAGAGTGTGAAAATCCTGACACACTCGCAAATCCACAGGCAAAGAACGATCTCCGCAGAAAAAGGGCTGGAGAAGGTGTCATCAACAACCGCAAGCGGAACAATGATTCAAATAAATGTGGAGGATCCCAGCAGATAAAGCCGACGTCTCCACCTGCGGAATCTGCAGCCGGGAGCAGGAGTGTGAAAGAATACACAAGCATATACATTGAACATCCGTGTGTGCTAACGCGTACAAGACGTGCCGAAATCTATCCCAAGTCGAAGTTCCTCACTAGCCTGGAAAGCACACCACGAGGCCGAAGCAAGAAGATTTCAGACCATTCGGGCGCAGGAAATCGAAATCGAGGACAAAGTTCTCGCTCTGTGACCTGCGTTGCTTCGAATAGCAACGGAACTGGCACTGTCGCCACATCCCCTCGCCGTAATGCTCAGTATAGCGGTGTGGCAAGAGCTGGGGGTGGAAGTGACCAGAGCCCCGATACCAGGTCTCTTGAAAATGAGGTGAGCCCGAAAAATAGACAATGAAAACCACCAAAATTATCCTTTCGTCCAACAAATATTGTGCTCTTGTTCGAAACAGGATTGGCTTGCTCTCGGGCACAGTGTCCGACTCAGAAATGTTGACTGGAATCGATTTTCAAGACCGCCTGCCCAGTGGTTTCATGATTGGTTGCATAATGGACGCCTTGACGACTTGCATGTGCATACCTGCCTGAGGCAAGGGAATCAGGCAGGCACGGCTCCGCCTCCGCCCCCTCCGCCTTAGGCATTGATAGGAGATGAGAGATGGCAATGACAAAAGCAAGTAAGACAAGAGTAAATGACTAAGCAAGTAGTTTGTACATTATTGGACCTTAGTGCTTAGCGAATTCATAGATTATTATTAATTTTAAGTCATGACTTATTCATGCCCAGCGCCCAGAGCTATACTTTTCTAAATCCTGATTGTTTTTGTACTAGAGTAGTTACCCAACGTTGAGAGCGACGTTGCTCTTTAAATTCCAGGGTAGTGTTAGCGTAGTTGGTTGTTACTTACAGAGCATTGCTCTTTAAAACCTATTGACTTTTTTTGACTACCTTGTGGTATTGAATAAAATGTTGAACGTTGGAGACAAATACATCACGTGGCCAAGTGTCCGAACTCTTATAATCCTGTCGTCGCGTCCCGGAGTTCATGTAATTTAATACGCGGCTGGCGCCACTCGCCGCTGCCCCGTTGAATCGATGCATGTTGATATGGAGCTGTGGCAATCGGCTTGCAGTTGAAAATCCTGGCCGCTTTGATTTTTCAATGGCTGCAGAAATGCATGGACTCCATAATGAACCTGTGCTGTGTCATGAACACTTTAGTTCTAAAATCCAGCAGTTCAATTGAATGGATGAAGATTTTTGTAAATTATTTTGTAACATTCATTTATGGCAATCGAGTACGTCAGAGCAGACAAAATTCCCACTGGTAGCTGTCAAGCGTAAGGCATCACACATCATGGCGCGCCCACCTGGCGCAGTCGGCATGATTGACATCCGATCGGCTGGAATCTTGCAAGACGTTGTCTACGCGTCGAACCCTTGCGCTCTCGGTATCGCCAGAGTATGAAATGAATATGAATCAACTGTTTAAATCATTGCGAAAAGCGAAATGTGCTCGGAACAATAATCTATTGCAGTGATGTCTTTTGCTTAGTGGAGGAAAATGAAGCACACGCTTTGTGAAAAGTCTATACGAGAAATTCAGGCCCAAATAGCGCGACCTAACGTGAAGCAAATGAGAAACTTCGACAGCCCAAAGGATTGGGTCGCTGTCCTCGCGTCGATCTTCATCATTGGAACGATACTTGGGATAATGCAAAGCTACGCCGTGTTCATTCCCAGTCACGTGTACATTTACAAGCTTGGAATAGTCGAGTGCGTAATGACGGGGGCTGGGTCATACGGGCTTTTAGTCATCGTAAGTCATTTTCTGAGTTCTGAAATCCGCACGTGGGCTCTTGACTAATTATTTCCCACCCGTCGTCAGTTGACTCCATTGTCCGGTGTTCTGGTACGATGCATGGGTTACCGAATCACATGCATTCTCGGAATTATCCTATTCTTCGCTGGAATTGTGCTGCTCACACTGAAAATACACGTTGCAGTGTTTTACATTGCGCACCTGGCGCTGATACCGTTTGGAGGGTCATTCGCGTACACGGCGGCATTAACTGCGATTGCGTAAGTCCACTCTTGACTGGAAGAGCCTCAGCAATGGAATTAATATAAAGCAATGTGCATTTTGTAGGGGTCGGTTTCGCAGGAACATTCTTTTCGCCCTCATTTTGCTATCATTCAGCTCACCAGCAGGCACCGCTGGTGTTTACGGAGTGTTGACACTGATTTTCACATACATAGTAAGTCACTCGGCGGCGAACGAGCAGGCCAAACCGTAGATTATAAATGCCGATTAACTTTGCTTTTGCCTATGCAGGAGAAAAATACTTATCAGTGGGCTATGATGATACTTGGAGCTGTCGTTCTGTCTTCCCTTCTGGCGACATTTGCATTCCCAGCGCGAGTCGCAAAGAGAAAAGCAATGGTGTCTCGAAGAAGGAAGCTGCCCAGCAAAAAGAAATTGCAGCAATGCATGGGCAGGGCGACCAGTCGCCAGTGTATTCCGACTGTGCCCGCACAGCCGGAGCCAAAATCATGTACGATGCACTATTTTATACATTCGGAGTAGCACAAGTGAATAATGGGCAATTTGCACAATTTCAGGCATCTGTGTGGCCATGATCGACGTGTCAATCTTGAGCGACCTTTCCTTCCTGCTTTGGGGTTGTATCACATTCTTCGCCTTCCTCACTCTGTTTGTCCCGTACATGTTTCTTCTCTTTTTCGGCGCATTCAATGGCAACTCACCGGATCCTCCAGCCATATTGATGTTCGCTTTCTGTGCCGGGTCGGTGATTGGCCGCGTTCTGCTCATGGTGTTTTGCGACCACCGATTTAAGTTCAATAGAATCATGTTGCAACTTTGTTTAATCGGTATGCGCTTAATCACTTGAAACAAGTCATATTAAAGCAATGATGAGTCTGCTATATTAAAATTGCATTGCTCTAGGCTCTGGAATAACGTATCTGAGCTTCTCTTGGGCTGACACTACGGGATGGGTCATAATGTGGGGTGGCACGTGTGGATTCCTGGAGGGAATATTAATCAGTGTCATTCCAAGGTACGGATTTATATAAATGCTAGATTTGGGCCCTCCTTCACAGGTCGCTTATTCTTCACAGAGTGACATTGCAGACAATTCCGAGAAAATGGATAGCTTCTTCTTGGGTGTACGTCATACTCTTCAGTGGGTTTGGAATCATTATTGGGACTGCAGTGGTACTGTCGGTTTGGTAAGTCAAGATATTCTTGCATTAATCTGACAAGATGCGCTTACACTTTTTTTACTCCACAGGATTTCCACAAGAAAACACGCTCTGGGCTTAGGCACGCTTGGAGCAGGGCAAATTCTTGCAGCCATCCTTGCCTGTCTGCTTCCAAATGAAGAGCCGGATGTCCGCGATCCAAAATATTGCAAATCAAAGAAAAGGGCAGCTTCCATTTGGAAAATTCATGGACAATCCGACCATGGGTCACGGGATTCCGGGGGACGAAGCAGGAGTAGATCTTTCTATGGCCGCACAGTCTTTACCGATTCCGGCGACCAATCGTTTCGCTCGAAGTACGACTCGTACTCATATGGAAGTACGCGCGGGCGCAGCAGAAATTGTACAAACCCGTATTTGGGAAGAAATGACTTGATAAGTACAACATCGTACGTCACAGACTGCCCAATCTGCTCACAGATTGGCTGCATTCCAGGATGCTGCACTTGCACACCTGGCGGGCTGTATGTTCCACTTCCTCATACTTCAAATGTCATATCTTCAAGTCTTCACACATTCCTCCATTCTATCTTCAATATTTTTCCAGTACATCCACATTCCCTGCAAGCGACTCCATCCCACCCGCAGCTTCAGAGCCTTCATCACCTGGCCAAACTGACCAATACTGACAAGCGGACGTCTTTGGTAAAAATACTGCCACATCTCTCTGGAATTAATCTAAAGCTAGAAATAAACACGATCCCTGTCACCAACGGCTGATCTTCCTTTCCTTTTGTATTGTTATTTAATAAATTGCTCATTGTGGAACTCAGATGCATCACCGATCGAAACCGATTCTTCATCAGTCATAATCACTGGATCTTTTGATCGATCTGACAGAACAAAATTCGTGGCAAGTGCCATTTGACCCAACAAGCTAATAATAGCTGCCTGCAACATTTGTCTTGGCCTTCGAGGAACTGTTTTAAAAGTTATTGCAAAATTAACTGCCTTATTTATTCAGCAGCATTTCCAAATTGCAATGATTCGAATGATTTACTAGTATATAAATTCTTTGCGCTCGGTTTCGAGTCAAACTTGAAACTTGTTCTACGAGAAACAATGACATCATTTCTGATTTCTGTGGAGGACGACTAATCATGTCATAAAATTGTTATTATCAACATTATGAGTACTTGAGACATCTCATTTAGACCGTCTCTAGGCTCAAGCGCATCTTAGCTCCAGCGCAACTACGCAAAAGCCGCAGTCAAAGTCACAAAGTAACACTTTATCTTTCACGTGTGAGGTCATCATTGAAAGCAGTATTAATGATACTTGTGTAGTACACCAGAAGGAGAAGGACGTACAATAACAATTAGTAAATGGGCCATCAACATCGTCGCCGTCGCGTATCTATCGCTTGTCGAACCGCTTCGTCAAGCGTAAACATTTTATTCTTCCGTTTCTTCGCCGTGCCATCGTGCCGTTGACGTCTTTGCAATTTCTACGCATTACAAACATATCACACCAAGCTAGATTTTCACGTTGGTTTGGTGCTATTAGAAGTATTACGGCGTACAGTAAAGTTAATGGCAATTGCAACTAGTTTCTTTAGCTTAATTTCATACTTAGCCATTAGACATAGGTAGGTGCATTTCTCTTGTGGTCTTGTCTATAAAGTACAGGTGCACCAAACACGTTGTTGTTGCTGGGATCTTAGCCGGCTAGGCCAGGAAATGAAAACTCTTGACTTGTGTACGCGTAATGCAAGCTTGCCAGTTATGCGTGGCTTTTGCTGTTTTTTTTTACGTAGTGTAGTCGTAGCGTGGCTGGCTGCTGCATGAGAAAGTTTAATGGGTCACATTTTGAAGTGTACACGTGCGTGCGTGTTAAAAAACTATGCGACGACGGTTGAATGAATGAAGAAGACGAAGGCGATGCAAAATTACGTTTCTTTTAACCCATAACGGTAAAGATAATGGCAAAGCAGAATATTCCTGATAAGAACGAGACATATACGGCAATACAATTGGATTGCGAAACATTCGAGAAGCTGTGCTGCGTACTCCGTGTTGCGTCGTTTGTGGTCTTCCTCTTCGTCTTTGCAAAATATTAATTTATTAATGACTCATTAATTTTCAGCATGTACGCAGCTCAGCTCATTGATCTCTGTAAGCAAGCGTAGCGCAAAAACAACGAACAACGGAAACTGCTCAGCGCCGCCGCGAAATTGTGAAACTGTGAGCCTGGATCATGAATCATAAATGACTTGGGTCTTACGTTCCGCAGTGCAAAATCCAAATCTCTTGCCAACTCTCAGCCGTCTCAGCTCAACAGCGTTCTCGCTCCGCGTTTTTGCTCATTTCCAATGGAATTCGCACATTGTACAGCATCGCTATTCGAATTTTTTCTGGCCTAATTCTGAGTCGCGTCGCTGGAGTGCTGGGAACACAAAAGCCATAAGGCAATGATGTAAGAACAAAAGCAACAGCAAGGCTTTGTGCCAGTGCCAATTGGATACTAATGCAATTACGCTGTGTAATGACGTGTATTTTCATAATTGCGCTGAAAAGAATACGAAGGTGACGCTTTTCCAGTATAATAAAACACTTGTGCACGCTCATATTGTGAATGCGAATTTCTTGCCCTTCCAGTTAATCCAGTTCTCCTTCTCCCACTGTGCACAGATCCATTTCGCATTTCGCAACAGTGTAGGCACCCAGGAGCCGATTTTACCTTTTGCCATGCATGAATCTGGTTGAAAGCACGCTTCTTGCTGTGAGCTTTGCGAATCCACGCCCGCTTAAACCCTCCAATGCGTTCTCAGCGGTCGTGTGCCATTTCACTAGTCTAGTCAGGTTAAGCAGTGGAGGCAGTGGCAGTGGAACGCAGCCCGTTCTCACTTCATTTTCTGCAGCACATGAAACGTGAGTTGAAGTAGGAGTTCTACCTTGGCACTTTACTTGGCTCGGTACACTTGCACTCATAGTGGCTGCAGGGAAGTTGGGCCAGTCTAGCAAGACGAGAACGGAGACGAGATTTGTACGTTAACGTGCATTGTGCACAATTTCGCCCACAGAGACTCATCAGTCAAGAATATTTATTAATAATTATAAATTATTGCAGTTATGAAATTATTGTGATTCCATACAACGGACAGTCGCATCTTCGTACCATAGCCAAGTGCGTGCATTCTGGACCATTAGCTAGCTCTGCTTATTGGAATTGTAAGCAATAGTTTGAGTGTGTGTCAAAGATACTTCAAAAGGCGTCAACGGAGTGGTGGTGCGTGGAGTCATCATTGACTAATACGTTGTGATAAGCTTAATGCGCAAGACCTTTGCTTCCCTGAAGTACATACGATCGAGAATGGTTGGGTCATGAGGTTATGTCAGATTACAGGCAAGTCCAAGCGCGCATGAATTACTTCAGCGGTCCTTTTCAATAGAATTCGATTGTTATTGTTGACATAAAACGATAAACCTCTATTCTGGTCTCCAAGCTGTAGCTAATCGCAGGTTTTCATTGTCCACACACAGGCTTTCATTCATCTGAACCCTGTTGGACACGAAAGTAGAAGAAGATAAGCGATGTGACCGTTCAAATCTACTCCCTCCACTCCTCGAAACTTCGGAACGAAATCTTCCTCTGATCTGTAATTGAAATTGAAATTGGAATTGGAATCGAGTTTCAAAGAGTCTCGCTGGTTTCGAGTGACGTTCCTCGACGTGAGATTAATGCAGACGTTGATGGCCACAAGATTAATTCCCCGTTCAAAAACTCTTGATTGAATGGAAAACTGGACGAGCCTATCACGAACACCTCGTAAGTTCTTGAATCTCTGCTTGATTATTTATCGACACCTGACGCGACCGCAATAGCATTATCGATTACTACTTTGGTTCAATATAACTCATTACGTGATTGGGACGCGTGCCGGGCCCACATTTTGATTCACCTGCATAATGTGAAATTTCGACATTCGAGAACATTCGCATATTCCCAAATCCCAATCGATCGAATCACGACCCGGGTTAAGCATAAAAATAGTAGCAACTGCAACGGTTTGCTCTCCCGAATTGCGGAATTGCGTTTAGAGCTTATATAAAATAGATAGCAAAGGTTATTGCCTGATTATTTGGCCCTGGCGTGACACTCTCAGTTACGGGTTACTTGAACTTGTACACAAAGCACACAAATACAATGCAAAAATGGCAGTTGAAAGTAGTTTGCGCTTGTGGCATGAATGTTTACTTATCAAATACTTGTAATGCAGCGCAAACACTACAAACGCATCAAATATGGCATGACATGAGTCATCGTCTAACGTACGCCACCACATGAGACATGATCAAGACGGCCGGGCCAATTAAAGTTATGATGCTACAAACGCGAGGAAACTACGTAATTCTTGAATCTTGCTCTGAGTTGAGTCACCAGTCAGCAGTCGCCACTGTGCTGCGTTAAATTACGTAAACCAAGACCAAGACCTCTGAACCCATTTAAAGTCTGAACTTAAACGTAGTCAGTCGTAGAGTAGAGTCGTAGGTGCTTCTCATTCAGTAGCAGTTTCAGACTGCGACCGCGCCGCGCCGTGTGCTCTTTGAGTCGGTGACATAATTTCTTCATTGATTACTCGTGCGGCTCTTTAAGAATGAGCAATTGAAGTTGGTCGTGTAACCTGTGTTGATTTGGTGTGAAAGAATTACTCATATTACTCTTGTGCATCGCATTGCATTGGACGGCACGCTGCGTTCTTTAAAAAGAATCAAAATATGGGTTATCTTATTCAGTTCTGTTGGTGATCTTGCAGCAGCCGCAGTGTTCAGTGTAGTTAGCAAAGATCAGTGAATATTCATTGAGTTTACTTCGAAGATCCTGTATTTTTGCAAACGAGGCAGCAAGCACCCATTTCGCACTCCTAAGCTCGTGCATGCATTCAGTACAAAAGTTGAATACACAAAACGACAGAGCACAAAGACGAAGACAGAAAAACAGTATCATCAAGTAAGTTAAATATTTTGTTTACTCCTTAGAAATGCCGTTGCCTACTTCATTAGCATAAAAATTGGCACTCATTCAGCTGGAATGGAGTTGCTTTTTCTTTCTGGTCACACAAGAAGCAGAAGCAACTTGCGACTGGTAATCTGGTAACTAGAACTTTATAGTGTGTAATGCGTACATAAATTAGCGTATATCTCGTAACCTGCATTCTCATCTGGGAGCCTGGCATGAGGACATCTACCAACTTTTGCCTTTTGGGTAAAATGTCGTCCTTGTGAGTTGGTTTAAGAACGAGCATAAAAATTGCATACTGGCAAGACAGGAAATCTGTAAATCATTCATTTCATCTCATTCCTGATTCTATCATGCCACCGTGAAACCCGTTCGTGTTCGGCGTAGGCAGTGAAGGATTTCACAGAATCGGAATAAAGTCAACCCAGATCGCACACCACGGCGCAGAACGTGAGCGTAAAATTCAAGGGGAACTTGCTGACCTTGCTCTTGTTAAGTTTAAAATAACGATTATTTTAAACTAAAACTGCGTAGTCTGCCTCCTATGCCTACAAAAAGTGATTCACTCATTTCATTTCATTGCGCTCACACTCATGCTTAGATAACATCCGCTGACCGCCGGGAATTCCATTCAATTGGTCAGTCATTTCATTACAGCTTGTATGAGCACGAAAATTAATTGTGCATGTTTGTGGAGGCAATGACAATAAAACAGTCTTTGAAATGACTGCTTCCCTGGTGAATTCTGTTCATCACTCAAAAGCCGCATGTAAAACGCACGCAACTCATCGGATTATGAGGTCCGATCAGCGCGAGTGTGCGACTGTGCGAGATAAGGCAATAACTGATAACAGTGGCCAGTGCTTGAAATTGTAAATATTTACACTACATAATCTCATTCGTCAGTCGTCCTAACTTGCAACGCATTGAACAAGTGACTGATAAGAGTCACGAGTCGTTCCCTTAAAACAGTATTGCGTTATTTTGTGAGTTGCCAGTGCGAATTTGCACGCAGTAAATAAATCATGCGTTGGCATTTAGCGATGGCGCTGGCGGTTATGTCCTCCCACTCCAATTTTGCAGAAGGAAGGCATCAATAATTCATGCCGTACGGTTTTGTGCCGAATGTCGAAAGACGAAGGAGTTCTTCGCACTTTGTTTAATTTAGTCAATATGATGCAGACATAAGTCGATATTGTTCCAGAGCTTGAGCACAGCACAGCCATAGTCAAAAGATCGCAGCAAATAGCAAAGAAGAAGAAAACGGCCATTTAAAACCGAACGGTAAACTTTTAATTGCCTTCCACCGCCTCCACCATTATATTTAGAACGAGTCGCCGTCTTGGCTGTGCTGTAGCTTAACTTAGCTGCGGCATTTGATTGTAGTATTTTAATTGCTCAATTTTCGGCTTTTAGTGTTTACATGTTTGGTAATGGCTCTAATGTCCAATCTAGCTCTCCTTTCGTTGTGCGATTTCAATAGGCCATTAAAAATCATGCACCAACAGTGGCCAGTCGATATTTTGTAATCAGGTCATAATCACAATAGAGAAATGGCGGTGACGCATTTGAGACATCGACAAATCGAAGCCCGAGTCCTGCTTTTTGTTCGTTCGTTCATGGATTCCATTACTGGGTAAAAATTACAACTTGCACAACGTAATTAAAGTAAATACATACAAAGACGTGACATGTGACGTGATTTGGAGGACAAAGAGAATGCCCATTCCTATTGCGAACCAGAAAGCAGGATGTGAGTTTAGAATTCCTGATTGTTGACTGAGAAGAATGGTGGCTGGCCGGTGAAAGAAAGCGGTAAGCTAAAAGTGCTGGATAAATTTAGTCTTCTCATGTACTGGACTCACGCTCTTGGCTCACATGCTCACTGACACTGGCTCATAGTACGTGCAATTAGCTGATTTCCGTGGGACAGGTATTTTGTAATGTAATGTGATCCTGTCAGTCAAACTATTGATTTATCCACAATCAATGCGAAGCACATTACTGGCACTTGCACGAGCAAAAGCCCAGATTCCTCCTCCTGGGAGTCTATTTTTAGAACCATTATTAAAATGGACGTCTTGCAATTGCGTTTCGCAGGCAGGATTTGCTGGTCATGCATGCGCTGGAGACTGGATTAATCTTTCGTTGTTTTTCTCGTGACGCAAATTGGGAGGAGGTCATCTGATTAATTGCGTGATGGAATTTTTGGGAAAATAAACGTTATCTGAACTATCGGTTTAATCATTTTGCCATTATCGACGAGTTGATTCCATTCGGCTTACCAGAAAATGATAAAGTAATGATGGGAAACACGGTGTAAGTAACGGTGAAAGCAAGCATCCTTAATTTGCGCAAGTGAAAGTCCATGTTTCTGCTTCATTGAGCCTCCTCCCTTCATGCAAAATAAATTTCACTGCACGCATCCAATACAAGCGTGGAAGCATGTGACGAACTTGGCAGATTTGATCCAATGATAAAATGCATTAAATCATTATCAAATATCAGCCGTCAGCAAGCTTGGCCAGGCGGGAGCCTTCTAAAAATACTTCGTCTAATTTAGTAATAAAGGGAAAGGCAGTTTCGCAAGCCCGAACCCGGGAACCTCGAGGTATTGCTGGAAGAAACGAAATTGACTCCACCTGTAAAGTAATGGGTATCAATATCAATAGAATGAATACTTTGCTTGCTTGTCTGTCAAATTGACGACTGAACCGAGGCGCGCAGCCATCACATCAGCAAACAAAAGATTCTAACCATCAGCCACGCCAAGCCAAGTCAAGAGTAAAAATCAATATTTATGGCATCTTTGCCAATTCTGGCGAGAATTATGAAAGAATAAGATTGTGGCTTGAGCTTGCCTATTTGTTTTCATGGTGCGAGCGACATGGTCACGAAGATGGACATGATGCCCATTAAATTCAGCGAGAATGCTTAACACAGTGCAATGTAAGCCAAACGCCATGCATGCATACTATGCCCCCTTCGCTTTTTACGGATATTTATACACGCTCAAGAAAGTGGTCGTGACTGGATCCGTACAACTGAACTTTTGATCTATCCATCTTACTGTACTGACATTTTGCAGCACCACGTCCCTGCATCGCAGTCGCAGAAAGAGTGCTTTCTTTCTCATACTCTTTCGAAGTATTCACGGAAGGGCGCGTCATTACGATAAAAGTCAAGGTGAAACGTCTGAAAATGTACAGCATGTTGTGGTACTCGCACGCGGATATAATATACTCCAGAGCCCAGACTGTCAAGAGTTTCTCTGTTTTGTTGTGATGTAAAGAAGATTGATTCGTTCCGCATAATTGTGAGCTGAACAGGCATGCTGGCCAGCTGACCCAGAAATGTGGAAACAGAAAGGTATTACCACTTGTGGACTAAACGGACATTATCAGCATTTTCGGATTTTTTCCATAAAATGTCGATTTCGGATTGGATGGACACTGAAAAGCCTCTTACTGATTGTGAAGAATTCTTCCCGTATCTATTTCTTTCCTGAAGAATACATAAGGCATGGGAGAAAACAAATTCTTATTCACACTCGCTCTGGAGCCCAGCATGACGGAGTTGTGTCGCCTACTGAATATTTATTAAATAAGCACAATGCCTTCATGTGCAACTATTTAATAAGCGCTGTCAAGTCGGAATGTGAGACTTGCAGTGGCGCCAGTGCATAGCAGCAATGGAAGTCACTCATAGCCATGGCGTGGTGTGGCGTTGCGGCCTCGGCATCGCGAAGTATGGCAGGCATTTCAGGAATCGACTGCTGCGAATGGAATGAATTTTATTGTTTTCTATTTTCTCACACATCTGCACTGCCAGAGAAGGCAACGGCAGCAGAATATCAATTAGGCGGCGAGCCACGTCCGCGTCCTGACGCCGGTGTCGAAGTATTCGACAAATAAAACCTTTTTTCCATTTGCTAATAAGAAATAACATCAGAAGAGTCGAGCTTTCGTGTCTCAAATGTCTCTGCTGCTTTGTTTTGTTGTGCCGTGATGTGTGTGGCTTGGCTTGGCGTATGGCATTATTGAGCCATTCTGCTGTTAACAATAGAAAAGGCATGATGGGATTTGCGAATGCTAATCCTACACACGAGAACCGACAACTGACTGTCAAAGTCGAATTAGAATCACAATGGAAATGGATTTTCAGCTTTCTTATATATATATCTTTCTGTCGTGTTGACCGAATGATTTTGGTGCGTGTACCGTGGCATTTAATTTCGCACGTCGCACGAGTCTATTGGTCGCAGTCTCTAATAAAATGAACAAACAGCACATCTTATTTTGCGTATTGTGCATTATGCAGGATGTAAGATCATTATCACGTTGTGAAGGGCCCGTGGGCATCTGACATGTTTAGCAGTTAGCACAATACTATCAGTGTTCAACAATGCTGACGTATCATAAAATATAGTGACCTTGCCATTGTTCCTATTTTACTGTGTGTCTATTTTATCATGCGTCCAGCCATAACTTTAATACATCCATGTGATCATCTGCATTGTTAGTCATTTAATTTAGATTACTCACTCATGCATTGATTGAAGTGATTGCACATCAGGTGGCAGAATTAAATTTTTCAGTGAAGTGACGCATGCTCACGAGCTCAGCCAGGAAAATGTGCACGAATTTGCACGTCATGAGTGTGCAGATTACAGTCTTAGCTATAAATTCTGATTCTGATTAGGAAGAAAGTGCGCAAATATTGACAGGTTCGCAAATTCGTAATACGAATTCGCACATTCCAAGCCCCAATTCCTGAAAAGTAAATCACAACTTCGCAGAACTACAAACACAACGCCACGCCGAAAAGATTAATGAATAAACAACTGTAGCAGTAGCAGCTTAGTTTTCATTCTAATTCTAATCAGTTGTTTACACTTTTTATCACTCACTCATGAGTCACAAACCATTCTGAATTTATTGAACCACTGTTTGTTTAGGTGGGAATTCGTTGCACTCAATTGTTTGATTGTGTGCGTATTTGTTTTCGTTCAAGTCACACTTTACACGGTGACCGATTGTTCGTTCAATCAAGTGTCAAGTGCCAATACTCCAAGACGCATTAACTTCAACAGTTTGCCACCGAGTCGAATGCCGATGATTATGAAGGAAAAGCAGCAGGATACCCAAGCGTTTTGTCAGTTGATCGGCTTACTTTCTCGTGTAGTACAACAAAGATACTTGCTTGCTCGATGGATTTTGTTTAAGATTCTTGCGTTTTAGAGTGTGAGTGCTATCGTCATCATAGTTCTTGTGTCACATTGAGATTTTGTGCTGTCGCCATTCGTTTGACAACTTTTGAGTACCCGACCACCGGCGAGGCGATAGTTTGCCAAGCGCTCATTGTGTTCCAGTTTCGGATTTGGGATTGCCTTAATTTTTGCCAAGAAGGAGCAAGTCTCCTTCCCATTGCTTCAAGTAAGTACCGAACCGACACGCCTGGCAATTGTCTGTCTGTGACGTTGTGGGAGTGGCATTGGTATTGGGAACACAACTGACGCTCTTCCAACGAAATTATGGATTACATTGCTGACATTTAAAGTTCATGGACGCGCTCGCTTTGTCGTTGACATTGCATTCGGTTCCGGTCAGTGCATTATATTGCATTCACAACAGCCGCTTGAGTGCCTGGACGAATAACAGGTGAATTGAAAACTAAATTGTCCTTCCCGACAGTGAAGCTTGGGATCGTCGTAGTTATTCTTACAACGAGACGTTTGCTGATATGCCGAAACCGCACCGAGACGACATATGAATAGCTCCGCTTATTATTATCTCATTAATATTTAACCGTGCACGGTAATAATATCCAGAAGGTTATCCAAACACATGGTTATGGTTTATGAACTATCATTAAAATTCTAACTACGTAGTTAGTCGGTTCTATTCATTTCGTACGCCAACGCTGACGCTAATACATGCTCATACCTACAGATTGGTTTCCACCACGCACCCCATCGCCGTTAGTACGTTCTAAGACCTATTCTGTTCAGGCATTTCGCAAACACAAACTTGGCTTGGCTGCTGGCAGATCACGGCCGCAGCCACAATAACATCGACTAGCCTGAGCAAAACTAACTCATATTTTCAAGCACATGTGTTTGGTTTGCGGTTGCCAAATCTTTCTTCGTAAATCACTCCACAGCAAGTTATAGAAGTGCAGATGAGATACGGTAGTCGGTGAATAGAATAGTCGAGAGAAGATTAGTTGCTTAGTGGCTTAGTGGCTCTGGCGCATCTTTCGCGTGTTTGCATTTTGAAGTTCTTATTTCACATAAGGTCGAGTCGAGGCAGATCTTTGAGATTGAAATTGCTGTGCTGTGGTTTGTGAAGTAGTTTGAAACTCTGCTACATCTGACCTGATCTGATGCTCACTCAACTGGAGCACTGGAGTATTTTGATACATGCTACTTGAACGAAACACTGACACTTATACAAGTAAGGAAGGAATGCGGTATACTCTGGACTCTGGCTTGGTGACATTGCGCTTCGCGATCGTGGGGTTAAAGGGTTACGTGCGAGCTGATGAAGAACATTTAAATGAATATTAGACTCATTTAGGCTCGTGTTTTTGCGATCATTAATTTATGTATCCTTTTTGTTTTTGACGTTGCAGAATGGTTGTAGCTTCAGACAAGGTTGACTATGGAAGTTTTGCCGATACATCGTCTCCAGGAACTCAACTGAACACGACGACGACAAATAACTCAAACTCCGCCACGGCTGCTACTATTAATGTTAACGATTCATCTACGCCAAGGACGAGCACCTCGACCGCTGCAACTGCAACTGGCAGACGACGAGGAAGTGGAAGTGGGAGCGATAGCATTGTGATTGTTGATGAAGGCGTGCGAATTGGCTCCGCGGGCTCTCCGGTATCATATTCATATCAACAAGCGGTAGTTCATCCTCATCCACGTCCATTTTACCACAAGTATCGCAGTGCCAGTGTTGGTGATAGTGAAAGTCTACTTGCTCAGCGGAACTTCTCCAGCAGCACGAACAATAAACTCAGTTCTGATAAGGATAGTCACAAAGGTAAAGGGATTGCTGGCACAATTTCTGACAACAAGAGGAAGAGAGCGGATTTCTTCAAAGGATTCACCCTAAGTGGCGAAACTGGCGGTCGCCACCATCTTATTCCCAGCACGACTGTTATACAATTTGAATCTCATAAGAAAGGTCAAGGTGAAGGAGGAGAAAACGTAACCACGTCGCGTGACATCCTGTCGTCGTCGTCGAGTGGATCCAGTCCGATGTCTACGAGCAGCACTGACTTTCACCAACGGCAACCCCTCCTCTCAGAATCCAAAAGCGGGAATGGTTGGTGTGATGATCACACCACGCACATTATTGACATTGATGATGACGATATTCCGAAGGTAAGTACGAATAGATTGTCAGAAGCCTTGATTATCACTCCTTCATCTCAGGCGGCTGAGAAGGCAAAGCTGAGCATGTTGAAGGCACGCGGAAGAACGAATTTCAGCATTTTTATTATCAATAGGCTAAAGTAATTTTTCAAGTAACTTAATATTAATCAAATTCGGCATTTTGCCAGAAGAGTCGCTAGAATTGGGCGAACAAAAAGAGAAGAATTGAAATGACAAACGAGTTCATTCGTCATGTCTACAGTAGAAAGGAATTCTGTTTGCACAGAATTTCTAGAAACGATGCTTCTGCTTTCCCACACAAGAATTTAATCTAATCATTGGATTATTGTGTGCTTTCAGGAATCCAAGCGCAACGGGTCTGTCATCCGCATAGATCCTCCGCCAATCAATCGTGGTGAATCAGAACAGACAGGACTGAAACGATTTCCGAAGGAGAAAAGAAAGACTGTTGCAGCGTTCTTATGGGCCGCGTTCAACTTGGCATTTGCGACCGTTTCTTTAGCACTTACTCATGAAAGACGCCAAGAACACGCACAGCCACTTCCAGATATCATTCTGGACAAATTTGTTCCTCAAGACTGGGCTCTTAATGTATCAGAAATACTCATCATGGTTTCAACCGCTGTAACGGCGCTTGTAATTCTCTTTCATAAACACAGGTAACAAATGTAAAGCATTAACATGAATTAATGAATTAAGGTTGCATATTTTAACGAATTCTTTTGTTTTCCCCAGGTGGATAGTGTGTAGAAGAGTCTTCTTCCTGGTCGGCATTTTGTACCTTATGAGATCGTTGACAATGTACGTCACAGTCCTTCCTGTCGCCTCGTTCACATATAAGTGCGCTCCGAAGGCGAATGACACATCATTTCTACTGATTATCACACGAGCACTTCGACTGATGAGTGGGTTTGGCCTCTCAATCAATGGACAACAAGTCTATTGCGGTGACTACATCTATTCGGGACATACTGTAATACTAGTTAGCTGCTATCTAATTATTCAAGAATGTAAGTCTCTACTCAGCATATATTTAATGACCAATAACATTGGACCTTAATTAATCCTGAAATGCATTTCGATTTGCTTGCATTTGCAGATAGTTCAAAAAAACTTTATATGATGCATTGGGCGTCGTGGATAGCCAGTTTGACTGGAATTGTGATGGTGTTAATTTCTCGCGGTCATTACACTGTCGATATTCTCATCGCCTATTATGTTACGACAAGACTCTTCTGGATGTACCACACAATGGCAAACAATCCATCCTTAAAAGTACGTTAATATCTACTGCCGTCAACTTTAAGCCCGAAGCTTATTGAGTGTTAGCACCAATTCACTAACAATTTTGTCTTTTATTTCAGAATTATTCGAGTAACAACTTCTTGGCAAGAATTTGGTGGTTTCGGGTATTCCAGTACCTAGAGGGCAATGTGGGAGGACCCTTGCCCAGAGTTTATGGATGCGGCATTCTAAATTGGTTTTCAAAGCACGTCAAATCGAGACGGAACAACCGAATTTAGTAGTCACCTTAGTCATTTGTGTACGTTGATCGACTGGTTTTAGCAACATATTCAATGGAATGGACATTGCACACGGAATCTCGGCGCCGTGCGCGTTGACGAGAGGGATTTTGATCGAATTGGCGACTGGAACAACATTTCTCGTACCGTAAATTCTGAGGTTTCTGAAAACGGAATTTATCTAACGGCTGGACGCAGAATTGCAATTGCGCAGCCTGAGTCATGCCAAGGGTATTGTTTTTGGGTCTGTGACTACTCGCCATTAAATGGCTCTTGTGTTATCAGTTATCACTTGTCACCTTACATTCTTAGCCATGGCCATGTTATGATACCATTTCGATGTGATTTCGTTCATAGTCAACGTCACATTATTGCCTCATCACACGAACCACCAACTTGTAATCCTTCTATCTCTCTAAGTCCAAGTCAAGATTTACTTCATTTTGATTCATTCCTGTGCTTCTATGCTGAGCATTTCTTATCCCGTTCTTGTGAATACTGGCTATCGGCTTTCATTTCTGAGTGTTCATTCTCACGTATTGTGAAGGTTATATTTTGTACAGGTTTTTGCAAAAAGTAACTAACATAACTATGAGATTACCATTTCAGTCGTCGTGTTTCAAATGCAAAAAGGTAAAAAGCAAGGTATAAAAGATTAAAGATTACTGTTTACTCGTCTTCAATTTACCGACACCAACACAAGCATCTTGTGATACAATTACTGATTGGCTGTGTGAAATTTCCAATTTACTATTTACGAAACAGAGTAATTATTGCAGATTGTAACTAAATTATGGTCACGTTGAGATTGCTGCCTTCCAAGCTGTCCCTTTGCTATGTTATGCTATGCTAGCAGTTAGTTATCTAACTTTACGTGTAAAATGTAAATTTATTTATATCGCCCGCCAGTGCCTTTCTATTTATTTTAAAGAGTGAAAGCGCAAAGAGCAAAGGAAGCTGTTAATGTTATGCTAAGTATTTCAGCGATATTGACATTAAAGTCTTGATTACTGCAACCGCGTGAGCCCGTGAACGTGAACTGTCGAGCAATTATTGCACTAATCGTAGTTCGAGATCAGGTAAATGTTGATCTGTTAATTTATGTAACTTTTACCTGTGCGAGTTATGAAATGTTCCTTTTCGTCGACATTACTGTTATTGCTGATTACGATTATTGTACATGTTCACCATTTTATATTACCTTTGTTCCAGTCGTATCGTAAGTGCAGTGCAAGTGCTGCTGCGAATAAAATCTAGAGAAATTCATGAATGTTGATTATTTGCTGTTCTTGATTTTACGTGCATCAAAGTCGTTTGGACATTCAAGTTTTGAGCATCAAAGTCTAATCAAGACTTGCAGGTCGTTTACTGATGGCAATGACTCTTGGTTCGCTCCGAGATAACATGTGGCTCTTCCTGGTTTGGTTCCGTAACTCCAGTTTCCTTCGTCCAACTGCTTCCCTGGCTAAATCGTAATTATAGTTATATCCTACATCCTTTTTGTTCAATCTCCTCAATGAGTTTGACTCAGATTTTAGAGTTAATTCTATTCCACAACGCTCGACCCGCGTTTTCACACCTAACGCTGAGCATTGCATACCCATGTAATAGAGCTAATTAGTATTTAATTTCAGACAGTTCTGCATGCCATTCTGGTTTCGCCAATTAACTTGAACACGTCGGTGTGTGCAACGTCTGCGAACGGCGTACACTGATCTCGTACTCGCACAATGCGTGATGTGGTGTTCTTCGCATATGGAACGGCGACACCTGAGAAAATGCGAGCATTAAGTTTGCTCATATTTATCTGGATATATTACCACACTAGCTAAATACGAAACACTAAAGGTTTCCGCCCTCGGAGTCGGTGTGATTAGGGCAAAAATAATGAGATTGAAATTGAGGTTATGGTTTTTCTTGTCTTGTCTTTGTGGTGAACCAATTTCCTCTCATTTTCCTGTATGGGACGATTTCATAGCCCCATATGGACAAACCTACGCTGGAGCAAGCTGATGCTGGTACCAGCAAAAATTTAGCCTGGAAAAAGGCAGTTAACTTACTTGCTGTGAACAAAACCTGGACAGGGCATGCGTTAAGTGAATTTACAAGTTCCTAATTAGTGCGGGCTGAGGCCTAGACGCTATACACCTGTCCCGTGGTGTAAGTGCTGTGCAGTGCAGTTGCTTCCTTTTCCTCTTCCGACAGTGACAGTGCATTTCCAGACGGCCAATATGCGACTTGGAAGGAAGCGCCCAAACCCCAAACACTACGACCTCGAATACAAGCGTACTCTCGCTGACACTTTGTGTCGATTGTGCCCAAGCTAAATGAGTGACAAAGGGAAGAGGTCAAAAGGTTCATCCCAACATGGAAGCAACTCAAGTCTTCCAACAAAGAAACAGAATAAATTGACAGTAGACTTAACTGGAAGGCTAAAGGCAACGTTAAACTGGTTAAAACGAGTAACACGGCTGGGGACTGCTCCGAAGGAGGATGAATTTCATGTGTCGAGCGTACACACGAGCTTGCATTCGCTGTCAGAAATGGAGGACGGGCCGGGAATGACGGACGAGAAGAAGCCGCTGTTGGACGTAAGTTTACTACATAATTCACAAGAACCAAGCACGAGCTTATGCAGACAAGATTTTCTCTTCAGGCGGAGAACTTAGACATCGTACTTCAGGATCTCGCAGATGGAGAGGATCCTTACGCCGGATTCCCGAAAGAAATATGGAAATCGGCCGCGCTGCTTGTGGCTGGAGTGCTGACTCTGTACTTGAACACAATTTCCTTAGTTTTAACGCACCAACGTCAGCCAGACACAAGAATCCCACTACCTGACGTCATACTAGATCTTTTTAACCCGGTGGACGAAGCTCTCTATGCCGCTGAAATAATTATCATAGTCTCATTCATTGCTGGAATTTTATTAATTCTGCTACACCGATATCGGTAAGCCAAAGAAACACAACTGCTTACTTAACAGATTTATGACCTCGTGATTCGTCTCTCATTTCCAGATGGATTGTCTTCAGAAGGTGCCTTTTTCTAGTTACATGTTTGTATTTCATTCGAATTTTCACAATGTACATGACCGTTTTCCCCACTGCCTCCCCAACGTACGAATGTTCCCCAAAGTTAAATGATTCGAGTGTGGTCAATGTGCTGTGGAGAGCCCTGAATGTATTGGCAGGGTTCGGCCTGTCCATCAACGGCCGTCACATCTACTGCGGCGACTACATGTACTCCGGGCACACGATTACACTGGTCCTCGTGTTTCTTTTCGTTCAAGAATGTAAGGCCAATGCCAACTAAATTTGCGTGTGCGAGCCAAGGACGTTGATTTTTTGTTTTTGCACAGATTCCCCCAAAACCTCCTGGAAATGGGTGGTCCTTCATTGGTTTTTCTGGTGCATGAGCACTGCTGGAATAATTCTTATACTCTTATCGCGAGGGCATTACTCCATTGACATCGCTGTCGCGTACTTTTTTACGACGCGGATGTTTTGGATTTATCACACCATGGCAAATTGGCAAGAACTCAAAGTACGCTCACAGTTCTTTAATTAGTTTTCCATGGTTTTTAGTATTTTAATCAACAATATGTATTAATTTCTCATATCACGTATCTTTTATCACAGGTTTCAAGCGAGGCTAATCTCTTAAGCCGCGTGTGGTGGTATCCCATTTTTCAGTGGCTGGAAGGAAATGTGAAAGGAGTGCTTCCAAAGCAGTACGCACTTCCGTGGAGTGATGATGACGATTTCATCGAATTTCGATAGCTCTCAATTGTTTGCTAAGTTGAAATATTTGCAGTCTGATTTTCTTGAAAATTTAGCAAAATCTCGTACGCTTGTGCCTTCTTCAGATGTTTACTCATATCCAGACCTAAGCAAGTAGAATTCGATGAGTTGCGTGTTTTTATACAGTAAAGCAAAGCAAATAATCCAATCATGTTGCTTTCACGATTTCTTACAAGTCCATCCTTTGTAATCGGCTAGGTTGGCATTCGCTCCTAATTCGAGCAGAAGCTGAATTGCTTCAGTTTGGTTTTCCTAATGAAAAGGCAAACACAAAATGAATAAAGTGGATACTGCCGTGGGAGACGGTTCGACACCTTATCTTACCCTGCTTGCATAATGAAGTGCCGTCAATCCATTTGATTGGTTTTGAGAGTCAATGTCGAAGTTATACGCAGTTTTCAGCAGCAAAATGATGCTCATTTGACCAGCTTCTGCAGCGATATGAAGGCAATTCATGCCATTCACGTTTGTAATCTTTGGGCTGACAATTCCTCGATGCTCGTGTAGCAGTCGAAGTATATCTGCTTGACCGAAACGACAGGCTTCCATCACTGGAGTTGACCCGCATTTGTCTGTCTCGTTTATCACGCCAACTTGGTCCATGCCAATGAATTTAGCATGAGCTAGCAGTATCTTGCAAGCTTCGTGATGTCCATGCATTACTGGAAATTCAAGCATTCCAAATTACAAATTGCACGTCTAGCTACAATCTCATCTCAAAGAGTCCTTACCAGCCGTATGCAAAGCATTTCTCCCGTTTTTACTCTTCGAGAACAAGAATTCGGTTGTCCGTTCCTGACTACAATACTCCCGGACATGGCTTATCAGTTTCTGAATAATGTCGACATTCCCTTCTCTACATGCAATGTGGAAACAATTCCAGCCGTCCTTATTTGCAAAGAATACGTCTGACTTGTGTGCGAGAAGTAAAGAAATCACTTCTAGCGAATCTATTTTCGTGCATGCCAGCATCAGTGGAGTCCAGTCCGCTCGTTTTAGAGCGTTCACGTTGGCTCCTGGAATTCATGAAATGTTGCACACAAAACTCGCAATAATGATTCAGATTAAACTTTTACCGTGCTCAAGCAGCAATTGGACAGAATCCAGGTGGTTGAATTGTGCGGCTTCATGTAACGGAGTCTTGCCGTCTGAGTTTGCCAACTCGAGGTTTCCATTCTGATCCTCAATTAAATATCTAAAGAAAGACACGCATACGCTGAATTGATCTCGTCTCATGAAAGTAAATGAAATGTTACCTTAAGATTCCATGGCCGTTTGGTGTACGTGCAGCGATATGCAACAAAGAATCTCCAGACTTTGGTAAACGCAAGCAATTGATTGCCAAATCTGATGCAGCGTCTGCTGGCAAGAATTCCTTAACCTTATCCAAATTGCTGCACTGAATTGCGTGCATGATGTTTTCAACCAGCTTTGCCGAGTTCGTCTTTGAAGCCATTGTCTTTAATCAAGACTCACCATACAACAAACTTAACTTATACTAGGTGCACAGTTCCTGTTGCTCTCCTTTTACTTTACTCCACAATTAACTTATTTGGGCTTGGAATTTCGTCGAGTTCATGATAGGAAAGAGTGGGTCCGTATATCGGTGATATTGTGATCATCAGCCTCGTCAACTGTCAGAGAATTTCCCGCAATTCGGGCTCGCATGCTTCCAAACAAAAGCAACAAAGATTATATGTAGCTCTCCATTTGATTTATATGAGTCTTGCAATGGAGAAAAATTTAATTAACGACAGTTGTAGCCAACTTTATGAATGAATAGCTGACCAACAGACCAATGCAGAGTGCACTTCATATTTCATTTATTTTAAGCCCGCATGCAACCGCAACCTGGACGCCTGGACTGCGCCAAAAGATTAAATTCGTTTAATCTCTGCTAGCAGAAGAATGGAAGAATTATTCCACTGTGCTAATGATGCGAACGAGCAACGACTATAATATGCATATTTATGCGAAATGTGAACCACAACCGTTAAACAATAGTAGTAATGCAGTAAACAACAAAACATTTAACATTTGAAAAGAAAACTGGGCCTGGCCGGCCCGTTTTATTATAGCAGGTGGTGCATGCAATTTAAGTTGAATACCATTAACAGAGCAGAAAAGCCTGGGCAAAAGAAGAATAAGCCACATTCTACTCGTGGCGAGTATATTTGCTGTGAAATAAACCAATAATCAGAAACCAAGCAAATGTCAAAAATGGCTCCGTCAGGCATTTCAAGGTGGGAAGGTCGTTTGGCGCTTGTCACCGGCGCCAGCTACGGAATTGGCTCGGCTATCTGCAAGAATTTGGTGCAGAACAACGTAAATGTCGTTGGGTGTGGTCGGAATAAGGCTCGAATTGAGGTAGGTTTCTGTTTCAATACTAAATCGTGTAAAATTCACCGTGTAGGAAATCTAGTAACCACTCTGATCATGATCACAGGCTCTCGCTGACCAGTGCGCCAAAGCTGGATACGCAGGAACAATCCACCCGTTTCAATGTGACTTGACGAAGGAGGAGGAAATAGACTTGATGTTTCGGTATATAGAGAAGAATCACGGAGGAGTGGATATTTGCATCAATAACGCCGGCTTCAGCAGTGGCGACAGCATCATTGGTGAGAAACGCTGATCAAGTTGGCTGACACTGACATTGGATCGGCGTACTTGTACAACTTTGTATTCTGAATTGTGCTCCTGTCCACCCGTTTCAGGCTGTTCCGTGGAAAACATGAAGGCGATGCTGGACATTAATGTGCTGGCAGTGATTGCTTGCGACAATCGTGTCCTTAAATCAATGATGGACCGCGGTGTGGACGACGGTCACATAATACACATCAACAGGCGAGTTACTAAACTAAGCTGTTAATGCCTCCGTGACCACTGTGTCTTACATTACATCAACGCCTAATATTCTCAACTCAGCATGCTCGGACATTACGTGAAACAACTGGACAAAACGCACGCGTACGGCGCGACAAAATACTGCGTGACGGCAATAACTGAGGGACTTCGGCAAGAACTCGTGCAGAGGAACTCCAGGATTCGTGTCACGGTAAGAATTTTGGGGTGGAATGGTGAAAGCTTAATGCGAAGCCGAAGTTACTGAACGTCGACTTTCTTTAGGCCATCAGCCCATCGCTGGTTGACGACACAAACTTCCACAAGAAAGCGTATGGAGAAGAACTGTCGAAACAGCTGAAGGCAACGCTGCCAATGCTGGCTACTCAAGATGTGGCCGATGCAGTCGTCTATGTCCTATCCGCCCCGGAAACTGTACAGGTGAGGTGCCGTGCCACCGCTTCGGTCCGCCAATGGATGCCCATTGGCAGCCAGCATGTTAATCGAATAGAATTAGCTCAAGATTTGGATCATTAAACACAATTCTGAATTCGCAGGTTCACGATATTATGCTGCGCGCAACTGGATGTATGTAAACAAATTCTGATGACCGTCGCCTTAATTAGAATTTACAATTTAATTATTGTTAGTGTTTAGCACATAGCGTAGCACGCACGCAATAAAAGGCACATGAGTCTTATATTTTCCGTTGCAAATCCAATCCGATCGGTAGCATTTCCTCGCTGTTTGCACGTCATTTGCTTCTTTTCTGAAACATCAAAATATAACTTGAAATAGTACAGATCTTACCAAGTCTCTTATTTGGACCTTGTAATCTTACAGGCAGCTAATTACTGCCGGCAATTACCTATTTCACAAATTGACTTGACCCAGAACTCAGCGCTCCATAAATTAGCACGCACGGTAACTGTTCTGCACTCTCAACGACCAGCACGGGAACAGCGAGACTGAGATACGAAATCTTTCAGTCTCTGGCATAACATTCATTCACCATCAAAATGTCGGAAATGTCGGTTTTGCGTTGAAAACGTATCCACTATCGCCGTATCGGCCTGTCTGTCTGAAAAATCGGAAAACTCGGAGCATCGAGTTGTTAGCATCATGGGGCTAATTGCAAGAAACGGCAAGGCGTGGCTTACACTAGTCCTCATCATTTGCAATTACGGGTAAATAAATCTTAACACAGACGCCGAACGGAACTGTGCTCATTGGCTAATATCGATATCACCACATTGTATTAACGGAATTTATGACAGGACAACGGCATCACGTGAATTTCCGACCCGGAACCGCACAGACTCGCTTCCACTTCCGAGTAACGGCAGTCGATCAATCAGTCTCAACACGAACAACCTCAACAACCTACTCAACAAGAATCCTGTTCAAACGATCAACGATGGCGTGAACAAGACAGGAATCGTGACCAGCATCAACGCGATTAAGACTGACTTGGATAATTTGAGTCAGCAGTTTAACATTTTCACATTTGTCGATATTCTCATCAACCAAACGAGACAGTCGATTCCGTTGCTCGTGATGAAAGGGAATTTCACGTTGCTTCAAGCCGCTTTGCTCTGCGCAGGTACGATAATGCAATTTTGACTTTTACAAGGGATGATGCAAGTTTCAAGTTGACAATCGTTTCAGTCGGTTCGATGGCGGCTGGTGCTGCAATAATTGTGGCTGAAGCGTTTTACTTCAAGAAGGTTAAGGAGCAAGAATTTTACAGCAGTCACCAACATCACGAGCACGGGTACTACAACAAATTACCGTCGCTGACGTACGGCCACAAAAGTGCACTGGAACGTTCCGACGAGGACGGGGCTGCAGTTCCAAAAACAAGAGAATTGCACTCAAAGCCTGTGCTCGGTCCAAGCACATTAAGCCCACTAAAACTGGCGGAGTACTACGAAAATGAAATGAGGCGTATGAACAAACCGCAATCACTCAAGAGAAGCCAAAGGCGAAGGCAAAGAAAGAACAAGAACTGGGCGCATTTGGCCAACAATATGCAGGTGCTTTCAGAGGGCTTCAAAAAGGTGAAGAGGTCCGCACCGTCGAGAATCAAGCGCCAGACAAGCTCCTTGGACTCAAATTCCCAGTTCCCAGACGAGGAATTCAGTGAGCAACAGTTTCGTCCCAATTCGTTCAATCAGTTCTTACTTAACTCGGAGCTCGAGACAAGAAATGACAACGTGAGTACAAGCGGCAATTCTCCACAAGGTTCTCCACCCGTATTTTCTGGGCCGAGAGCCCCACAGGAGCCATTGTCCTTGCCACCTCAGCAGCAGCAGCAGTTCACTGAAACCCCGCCGCCTTTTCTTCCTCCAGGGCCGACGCCCGCCCCAGCCGCCAGCATATTCGACTTCGTCAACATTTTCAAGAATGCAATGACAGCGTTCCTCAATTTCTTGTTTGATCGCAATGGCGGATACGCAACAAACATTGGGTCCGGACCTTTGTCGCGAAATGATTATATGCAGCAGCAACAAGAGCAAGGCCAAAGACCCGCTTTTCGTTTCCCAAAATTGAAACCGAATCGCAATTTTTTTCCACACGCCGGTAAGTAAAAAAGAAAGGTTTACATCAGAATTTTAAAATCTCCAGCAAAGATACAATGAATACATCTCCAAAATAAAACCTAAAATTATAGGCTTACAAGTGCTTAAAAAGAACACAACTTGTGAATGTAAATACAAAAGTCAATGTATTGATTAGAATACTGACTAAAATACTGTTCACCGTGACAAAAGGCTTAAAGGTACATCAAAATGTTCAAAACTAGCTAGCCAAGCTTTAAATGTGCAATACTTATAAATAGGGCCTTTTCAATTATTGCATGTTAGGGTTGTTTTTCTTAGCTAATTGCGTATCGCAGACATTAACCTAATTGCTTAAGAAATTAAAGACTAGTGCATGCAGGTGCACATGAAGACAAGGTTAGTAACATTTTCACATGTTATGAGTATCATTCCATATATTATTCACAGCGAGTACCGCCCAAGAACCTTTTAATTCCTTGTTTACTTCAGTTTAAAAAACGAAAATACCAAATGGCCAACGCCTGAAAATTGAAATGCTTTATGTTTACGAGTAACTCATCAACTTTCATTCATCAGCAATCGCAGAGACGGTCTCACTCAAATTAAACTGATCTTGAATCTGATGAAAAAGGCTCTGAGTATAATTCAATACTGAAGCGGTGCCGTTAGCAAGAGCTTCTTCTAAATAATTTAAACTATACTTCATGCTTTCTAATGCATAACTGCCACTGCGGTCGACCAGCACAATCTCTCCGTATTCTGTAGTCTTACAGCGGATACACCAAAGCTTTTCCACTTCCATTATTTCTGGTACAATTCCGCCGATATTATTCCCCAGCTTTCCAGTGAACGCGACTTCATCGCCAGATCGTAGGCTTAGAAGTTCTTGTATCAATTTCAGCTTGAAGTCTTCAGTGCTGCTGACCGGAATTAGCAGCGAAATAGTTGGACGATAGTTTTCTGTATCCTGGCCCAATCCGAAGGGGATAAAGTTAGTCCAAGATCCGGAAGTTGTTGCGGTCGTTTCTTCGTTCTCGATATTCAGCAAGACTTCAAACACCAGATCTTTCGACGTCACCTCCGACTTTTCATGATCCAACACTTGCACCAGAGTGACTTTGCCCTTCCATTCGACTTGGTGACCCTTGTATTTTAGTGGGCATGAAAGTTGGGTGTACCCCAAGTTTTGAAGCCTCCATGCAGACTGATGGCAGTTGGAGTCGTATTCTTTCCACGTTAAAGGTGGTGACGCTGGCGCATCTTCACTTGCGTCGAGAAGAGGTAGTTTGAACGTGAGTCCAGTCGTATCTTGCGGAAATACCAAACTCAATGAGATCAATAAAGTTGAAATTATCACAAAGCAAATAAAAATTCCAGTAAAAAATCTCCAGATATTGACGCTGGATAGAGATGCAAGAATCAGTAGAGTTACCCCAAGCAAGAGGTAGCAGCATCCCACAAACAGTACGTTTTGTCCAACCGCTAAGAATTGGGACCATTTGATGAACTGATAAATCCAAAGATAAATCAGTACTTCATTTAATGTCTTTCCGTGGCTGAGCTTCGTGCGCCCCACTGCATTCAGAACCAATTTTGAGAATAAAAATACTTGCAGTAGTCTTCGAAAGTTTTCCACGCTAAAATATTCAAGTTGAGTTCCCAGCATAGATTCCAGTTCAGGAAAACATTCCGCCACGAATTCATAGGCAATTTTCTGCACATACGCCAAATATTCAGCAAGGAAGACAGACAACGGAATGCGCACTATTCTTGTGATGGTTGGAATTATTTGGAGTAGCAAAAGGCTTGCGAATTCCCACGACGGACGTCGGTTGAAGTTAAATGAGAAGAGTAACACCAAAATGGTAAGAGAGCCAAGAGCGAATTGCAGCCATGCGTAAGGCGAAATCTTGTCTTGAGCAGTGGCATTACAAAGCATGAACGTTAAAGCACACAGCAGACCTGACAAAAGATAAGGCTTCCGATTGTTGGTGTAAAACCGTGTAGTCGGCTCAACTTCTGACCAATTTTCTTCCCTCAAAACGGTTTGGTACAATGTTGTCCAGCCTGTGGAAGAAAGTGTGCATCTTAGTTAAAGATACCCACAAAATAATTTTATGCTTATGCTAACTGCTGTTATTCTCTCACCAGAAAATCTCCGTTCGTTCCAATACCATCCGAACAAGTTGTACGTACTCCATGTTCCAAGCATCAGCCCTCCGACAGATATAACATTGTGTGGTGTCATCGACGAGTTGCTCCAAATTAAAATTAGAATTACAAACTGAAGGAAGGAAATTGTTGCATATGATTTGAAGTGCCAAAGATGAAAGTGTCCACTAAATATCTTGTGTGTCTGGCTCAACAGGATTGGAGGTATTTCACCTAGATTATAAATACTTGCATTCTTCGTCATGTCTTCTTCAGTCAGTTTGATTCCATGACGCTTGGCATGTCTGCGGTAGATCTTGTACGGACTTTCATTTCCTTGCCGAGAGTCCGTAATGGAGCCGGGTGGCTGAAGTCTCCTATCCAACAATTCTCTGATGTTCTGCATCTTCTCCTTTTTGTCCAAGGATTCAAACGCGTGGGGCTGCAGCAACAAATTATTTATCTCATCAAAATCTTCCTCCAATTGATTACTCGATGGCTTGGAGGACGCGGACGCTGTTGAGGCTGATGACGCATGAGGAGCCTGAGTCGCTGAAGAAGGTCCTTGCTGTGTGGAAAATGACACATTTCTCGACTCTTTCATTTGAGACAACCTGGACTCGAGTTGCGTCGTGGTTATGAAGTCCTCTCCATTATTTAGTCTGGAAATTCGTGAAGACCAAAAAATTATGCTAATGTTCCAAGATAATCAAGTGATGAATACTGTCTACTTACTTTTCGTAGAGAAGTTTCGCCGCTTTAATAGTTAGCTTATCATTTCGCGGCGTATCGATACACATCTGTACATCGATGATGTTTTGACAATTTATCCCTAGGAAGAAGGAGGCATTAAACGATTATGGCCTACAGTTGGGTGCGTTTGCTTAACTTCAGACTCATCACCTTTTCCAGACTCCAAGCAGTTTTTGAGAAGCTCCGTCGCTTCTTCATTGCCTTGTTCGGACGATTTTATAAGCCAGTAAATGGCAAGGCGTGCATTTTCATCTGCAAAAATGTAGATTTTCAACATTCTTACATTCTTACCTAACCTAACTCACTCTAGCCAAACCTAGACAAAAAAAACCTACTTAGAACGGTAGCAGAATCATCGGACGTGTCACTTAATAATTTCTTTGCAACGTTGAGTTGAGCTTCCTCGCACCCATCCTGTGCCAAATTGGCCTTAAGAAGATTTACGCTAACAGCCGATCGATCTGTGCAATAGAATACAACTTAATGAAGAAGAAATATCGTTTCACTGGGAATGCAGAGGGGCCTTAATTACCATGTAGAGTCCACAACCGTCTTGGCTTCTTGAGTCCTGTGCCAGTTGAAGAAGTTGTCCCTGGAGGAGCTGTGGCGCAAGTGCTGCTGCCGACAGTGCCGGAGCGCACATTGGTGTTATTACTCAGCATTCGAATGTTTCCAGCCATTGCCATTAACTAATCTGCGTCTGTCCACATCGAATTATACAAGTATCTCACAGCTACGCATGCCTAATGTACTCTTTCGTAAAGAACCTGGAATTTTACAATTAACACACTAAACTTACGCTGACGGCTGACACTGACACCGGAACTGCAATGAAAAGCTCGACAAACTGGGCAACCGTCGTGCAAAAGTGAAAGTGCGCATTTTTATGGACGAATGTTTGTAAATCGATTCTTGAGTTATGAATCGAAAACATTGCGGGCAAACGGCAAAGTCCTCCCACGCCAGCAACGCAAGAACGCTCACGCACCATGCATGCGACAAGACGTGCAATAATTCTTGTAGGATATGAACACATGAATTTCAATTTTATTAGCATAAAAGATTAAAGTATGAATTACAATTAAGCCCAATGGAAAGTATTCGCTTAATGAACACAAGCAAGACATTAGAAGAGCAGAAAAGTTATAAAGGCACAGAAAATGTAATTGCCAGAGAAAGGGGCGAGTGTTTGCAGAATCAGAAATCAGAACAAAGAAATTCAGGAATGACGTAGAGTTTGGTTTCAGAGTTCAGAATATAATTTAATTAGTAATTAGTTAGAAGTCTGGATTTACTTCATAAGTTCCGTTCAAAACAGCTTCAATGACCCCGCCGATCCTTTTCATTTCGGAACTGCTAAAGTGGGGCTCGACGGAGTAAGGCAGGTGAGCGTAGCATCGAATAAGTAAATTCGCTTTCTGGACGTTTAAACGGTGAATATTCATAACCCTGGAAAAACACATCGCGATTAATGAGTGAATTAATTATTAATTCCAAAATGAGGAGAGATGATACGGAGCACAAGTGTCCAACCTGAGTGATCGCATTGTTTCTGAGTTTACAGCTTCTTCGTCTTCTTCCATCTCTTCGTTGGCATCAGTCGCAAACACTTTGCCTTCGATGATGTCAGACAGTCCAGGCCCCGATTGAATAAGTTTCTTCATAACTTCTCGCCCTAACTCATATTTTTCTTCGATGGCTTCTACTTGCGCCTTTATCTGCTTCAAATTTTCTATTTCTCTTTGGTTCCCGTCGTCCGCGGGATTCCTGCAAGAAAATTTAGAAATACGGATTCGGTAACGTTTCGTGTCAAATCGGATAATAAAAGGCAGTTATTAATTCTAGTCGTACATCTCATTTGCACGAAACGTTGAACGGCTTCTCGTGGTACTGGGCCTCAACCCGGCTGGACCTCTTGATCCCACCTTTTCGGTTGATTCTTCGGCCTTGCTTATTGCCAACTCCTTGAGCTTTGCTTTTGACAGCATTTCATCGACCAATTTTCTGGCTCTATTCATTTCCTCTATTACACAATACACAACATATAAGAAAGAACTCTTAATTACAATGTTTACAACGGTTGTGGCCTGCTTCAATATGGAGAACTTATCATACCCATCTTCCGCTGAATTTCTTCGTCATCATCATTAACTGCCCCATCCCTCGCTTGCTGGTATTCCATTAGCGTTTTCGTCAGCAAAAACTCAATCCGCAAATGTTCGTAGGTATTCATCTTGGTTTCCGCTGGAAAACCAGACGCTCGATCTTCTAAGAATTAAGAAAGACTCAAAATGAATCGAGTAATCAGAACCGTCAAAACCAGATCGCTTACAAAGCGGCGTTCTGCAAGTTGAAAGCAGAATTAGCGTAGCAGATTAACTTTAACTTTAATGCAGCAGTGCCAATACCGCAATCGCTAATGCAATTAGCAATTGAAGGGTCCATGGAATATAGTTATATTATGAAATTAACTTACTTGTCTCTTACTGTAGGGAAGTATACAAGTTTTTGGTAACCAATCCAAGTGCAATTGCTCGCTTTGCTCCGGTGGAGTTCGTTCGTTAAAAACGCACTCCCGCATTCGAAAATTCGAACTTGTGTTTACTTCTACTTGAAGCATCTCGCCGTTGTTTACTCACAGCATTTTTTATTCGCTTATGGCAGGCTCATTTTAGTTGAACTTTGGGGCGTGAGCTAAAAGTGTATAGTTTGATACCAAATTACCGGAACCCTCGACAAAATCATTGCCATGTATTAGAGATCATTGGCGTTTGTATTTATCGACTTTGTCCATTAGTTTTAGTCTGGATTTTGAATTCGATTAGTGAGTACTGCGATTCTGCTGTCTTGTCTTGTGGAATCTCAAATCTCATGTCATTTCTCATGATTGCGATCGTTCGACATTACGATGTTAAGATCGTCTGTCTGCCTTCAGCTAGTTTACTGGAAATAGAAGCCGAGTGGGTCGGTCGAAGTCGAGCTAGGTGTCCCTGTGAGTAGCGCATGATGCACGATTATCTGTCATCTGCATCTGCATCCAGTGTGGCGTGGTGTGGTGTGTGTGGTGCGACTGCTTTTCGCATGGAAATCATATGGCACGACAATGATAAGGTCACAAGGTCAATCTTCCATGCTAATTGTCCAGCTAGATAAAGTCTCATCCGAAAGAGTTACATGAAGACGAATGACGAAGCCCGGTCAGGTTAAGAGTGCGACATGTGGCAAGGCATTGCAAATCGTATGACTGGCTCTCGTGAGTCACACGAGTAGGCAGAAACCAAACCAATTGACCACCAGCGTATGTATTGAATACTAGAGTCTAGAACTAAAGGTAGAACTGGACTAATATTTTACAGTCTGAATAAGGACAGATGATGTATGAAGTCTGAACCACAATCACGAGCAAATACAAACTGACTTCATGAGTACGAAAACCACAGCTCACAAGTCAAAGCAAGAAGCACCTACTACGAGAGTTGCGTCGACTGACAGCTACGAGCTACAGCTACGGGCAGGAACACGCGTCTCATTAACTAACTAACATAGCTGTGAGTGATGCACGAACGAGTGGAGTAGAACCATCACAGATCAGATGAAGTTGAAGCCGAAGCTCGCCTGTTTAGTGCGCCGACAGTCGTTGACTTGAACGGACCTTCTTTACTGAACGAGATCGTTATTGTTGTGACTCACACTTCACGGTGTCGTGCTAAATTCTGTTCCATTAATATCTTGGAGTTTCACTTTCTCTGCTCTCCGCACTGCTCATTCCATTCTACACTTAATTTCATACACCTGCACTACAATACTACGAAATGGGAGCTTTAACTTCATCAGAATCCGCAACAGACACGACCAATGGACCGGCTTCCACTGCACCCACAACAAAAGACAAGTTTGCATCAGCTCCAAAGCCCGTTACGAATGGAACCTCCGAACACCACGATGAACACGACCACCTGGTGCCGCTGTGGACGCCAAAGTATTCCGAATTCCCCAGTCTGAACCTGGAAGTGTTTCGCAAACACGTGAACCAGAAATACGGACTCAAATTGGGTGAGTAAATTGCGTCTATGCCTGAGACATGAGTTTACTGGCCTCCTGACACGACATGAGAAGCCAATTCCAAATAAGGCATTTGTGACACAATTTTGCGTATTTGGCGATTTCGCATTTGGCTTTGAGCAAGCGATAAATTATGCATTGTTTGTATTGCAGAAACGTACGCCGACCTGCACAAATGGTCTTGCAAGTCATACGGTACATTTTGGTCCGAGTTCTGGTACTTCTCTGAGATAAGATTCAGCTCTCCATTCACATCCGTCGTGGATGAGGCGGTGAGCATAGACAAAATCCCGAAATGGTTTACTGGTGCAAAATTGAACTACGCGGAGAATCTGCTGGAAAACGGTGCTGACAATGCAATTGCAGTTTATTACAAAGGTAAGGACGGCGCTCTGGAAGCGACAGGCAGACAGGATGTTCTATTCCGATGGCTCAGCAACTCATTTACCATTTACGTAATTTTCTCTCGTGCAATTATGATGCAATCGAAAATGAGTTCGACTGTCAAGAACTCTCTCATAAGCCACCTTTTCCTCATTGCATTTCAATTTCTCATTCCGCTTCCACTTCTTTACGCTGTAGGTGAAGGTCATCCTGAGCTTGAGAAATTGACATTCGCTCAACTCAAGGCAAAGGTCTCAGCTTGGGCAGCGGCTCTCAGGAGTCTCGGAGTGCAAAAGAATGATGTCGTGGCCGGAATTCTGCCCAACGGAATTGAGGTAAAGATTGGACTATAATAATTATTTTTTGTTAAAGTTGACTCTATTTTTATTATTTAATGTTCTTGCTTTCATTAACATCAAAGACACTGGCAGCGCTTTTGGCCACCGCGACGATTGGAGCCGTTTGGACGTGCACGTCACCAGATTATGGAATTACCGTAAGAACCACAAATACAAGCACAAAGCACAGCAAGTCTTTCTTTAGCATGACTGCCTGACTTCGTTTGTGACTCTGAATTCATGTGCATTTTTTTTCGGCAAATGGCAGATCAACGATAACGTGCATTTCATAATCAAGAGCCAAATCCCCTTTGTATAAACTTGATACAAAAAGAAACCTGTGGATTTTCCAGTTGGAGGTTCTCACACTCTTTCGCTATGCTGCAACTTTTTGCTGCAGCAATTCCAATTGAAATCCAATTACTACAAAACCAGTTTTATGACGTGAACCTGAACTCGAGTCACAGAATGCGTTTAACTTGTCCCATTTATCGCATTCATTCATTCATTCCCATCTCCCTTGCTTGCTTCATTCGCTGTACGCACTAATTTCACTTCTCTTATGTAGGGCGTCGTGGAACGGTTTAAACAGACTGAACCGAAAGTCATCATCTCCGTAAATGGCGTATTTTATAATGGAAAAATCCACTGTATGATGTCCAAGCTGAAACAGATCACATCCGAGTTAAGCTCAACTGTTCTTAAAGTTGTTGTGATCCCATTTGTGGAGAGCAGTGCTGAATTTCCATCGGACACTGAAAACTGGTACGTAAAATCTGGAGACTGAGATGGAAAGTAAACATGTTACGAAATACGCGACACATCGCAGTTGTTCACATGTTATTGTTTATGTTTTAATCATGCTGATTGGACGGGCTTGTCCTCGTAATATTTACAGTTTATGTTGTAGCTGCATGAAACATGAACGCATTTACCTTGACTGATAACGACGCACCGTATTGCTTCATCCTCTACGCTGTTTCTCTTGTATATTTATTTTTAGCGTAGCACCTCGAATTCTGTGGCTTTTGTTTGTTTTCAATCCATTTCGTTGTTTTTCCTTTTGTGCACAGGATAACTTCTACCGAATTCCTTCAAGAATACATCCATAAAAACATTCCATTGCAATATGAACAAGTTCCGTTCGATCATCCTATGTTCATCATGTACTCCTCAGGAACCACCGGTAAACCAAAGTGCATGGTTCATTCAGCTGGGGTAAGGCCGCTGCAAAACTAAAAGCACATACGATGAACGCCGTAGCCATGCAATTACATTAAGGTCTCTTGAATTGACTGCCTTTTGCAGGGATCCCTTATCAAGCACCTTGAAGAACACATTTTACAATCAGATGTTAAAAAGAATGACATCACTTTCTATTTTACAACGGTGAGTTTACCGGAATTTGTCTTCCTTCGCTTGTGCTCATGATACACTCGGTTTTAGGTTGGCTGGATGATGTACAATTGGCTAATCAGTAGTCTCGCCGTTGGTTCTGCCATTGTTCTGTATGATGGAGCACCAACCTCAAGTCTATGGAGCTTAATTGATGAGATTGGGATCACGATTTTTGGAACCAGCGCCAAGTGGCTGGCCGTGCAGGAAGACATTCTTACAAAAAGCAACTTTGACAATTCCGGAGACGAAAGACGGATCAAGGCTCTGCTGGACAAATCGCAAACTCCTCTAAGAATGGTTCTTTCAACTGGCTCTCCTCTGAAGCCATCATCTTTTGATTTCGTGTACACTCACGTAAAGAAGGACATTGTTCTCGGCTCAATTTCCGGAGGAACGGACATCATCGCATGCTTCATGGGACAAAATCCGATGCTGCCGGTCCACCGCGGTGAAATTCAGTCGTACCACCTCGGTTGTGATTTGGATTGCTTTACGGAAGAAGGGCAAGCCGTTGTTGGCGAGCGTGGCGAACTCGTTGTGAGAACGCCGTTCCCCAGCATGCCAACGCATTTTTACAACGACCCTGACGGCGAGCTGTATCAAAAGGCATACTTTAGAAAATTCAATCAAATCTGGGCGCATGGCGACTTTATGATGATTAATCCGCTCACGAAAGGAGTTGTGATGCTCGGGCGAAGTGATGCGACGTTGAATCCAAATGGCGTGCGGTTCGGAAGCGCTGAAATTTATCAAGTTGGTGAGTACAGAAAACTGATAAAACCTTAACCCCCAGCATCTTGAGCTTTGAGATCATATTTGATGTTGGAATTCATTTCGATTTCAGTGGAGCAGTTCAAGGAAGTGGCTGACAGCGTTTGTGTGGCTCAGAAAAACATTTCCGTAACTGACGAACGAGTGGTGCTTTTCTTGAAGCTCACGCCGAGCTACGAAGCAAATGATGATCTGATTAATCGATTAAAGAAGGCGATCCGCGAACAATTGAGCCCACGACACGTACCTGCAATCATTCTTCCAATTCAAGACATACCCGTAAGTCAGGCTCAAGCTGACCAAGCCAATACAACATGTAGTACAGGGACCTTCGTACACTAATTCATATTACCCATTCTTAATTTCAGTACACAATCAGCGGGAAGAAAGTTGAAATCGCTGTTCGAAACGTGATAGAAGGCGTTGAGGTCAAGAATTCCGGTGCCCTCGCCAATCCAGCATCTCTCAAATTGTACGAAAACATTCCGGCACTTGCAGCTTGGTCGTAGACGGGTAGCCAGCCAGCACAATTTCACTAAAGAACTCTCCAGCCACGTACTCTTTTAGCTATCGATCGTTACAAATCTATGCCTTATGCATTGTTAAATTAATCAGATTTTAGTTGTGATGCATGTATATTTTAATATCATAATTGTTGGTTCGTTAGTTTGACTGAATTGAATAAAAACGCTCTTATATTTCATGCTGTGTGTATTCAAATAAAAGTTAAGATAAAGATAAGACAATTTGAAAGGCAAGACGGAGGAAATTGGTAAATTAAGTTCAGTTGGCAGCCGTCATCTTCTCCGGTACCACCGACGGAGACTGGTAAGCTTCCAATGGCGGGCAAGTGCACACCAGGTTCTTATCGCCGTAAATGTCGTCGATACGGCTCACGGTAGGCCATATCTTTGTCTCAGGCTTCACGAACGGCTAAAATGAGAGCAATTCTTAGTAAAGAGTCAATGAGTCATGTGCGTTGCAGTTGGCTCACTCACAGCCGGAAAAGCGCCGAGCTCGCGACTGTACGGCCGAGTCCAATCCGATCCCATCACGACGCCTTGAGTGTGTGGCGACATTTTCAAGGGATTTACTCCAATATCCATCCGTCCTTGTTCAATGTCGGCGATTTCTTGACGAATGTCTGCGGCAAATCGAAAAACGCTAAACACGTACACACTTTGTTGCTTTCATGTTATAAGTTTGTTAGTTAACCACAAAACTTACAAATTAACGCATCACAGAATCTGTCCAGTTCTCCCTTGTCCTCGGATTCGGTTGGCTCGATCATCAATGAACCAGCCACAGGCCACGACATGGTCGGCGCATGAAATCCGTAATCCATCAAACGCTTGGCGATGTCCACGGCTTCAATGTTGGCAGTTTTCTTGAAGTCTCGGACATCGATAATGAACTCGTGAGCCACGAGACCATTTTTGCCTTTATGCAACGTTTTGTAGTGATTATCCAGTCGTTTTGACATGTAATTAGCGTTCAGAATGGCGACTTGCGTTGCCCGCTTCATTCCACGTGCTCCCATCATCTAAAAAGTCCTTACCAATAAGTGACCAAGCTTAATTTCATTGCACACCGCATCAGAACAACTTACTTTAATATACGCCCATGAAATCGGCAGAATGGCAGATGAGCCCCAGGGCGCTGCGCTCACGGAGCCGAACGATTTGGACTGTTTCCCCATGTACGCCAGAGGATTCACAACGGGATGCGAAGGGAGGAAAGGAGCCAGATGTGCTTTGACACCAATCGGGCCCATTCCAGGACCACCTGTAACTCAGATAATTTGTGTTTTGATAATTAATTTCAATTATTTGAGTTTCAAGTTTGAGTTAGGGTAATTTCAAGAATTTTAATTATTCGTACTACCATAAAAAGAAAAGGAAGAGAAAAGAAGAAAAAGAAAAGGAAAAGAAGGAATCATTTCTCACCGCCGCCATGCGGAATGCAGAACGTTTTATGCAAGTTCAAATGCGAGACATCAGAGCCATAATCGCCTGGTCGGCACAGTCCAACTTGCGCGTTCATGTTTGCACCGTCCAAGTACACTTGACCTCCTGCCTCATGAATCTGATTGCAAACGTCCGCCACGGTCTCTTCAAACACACCGTTCGTCGACGGGTAAGTGATCATGAGGCACGCGAGCACATCGCGGTGCTTGTCAATCTTGGCTTTGAGGTGCTTCATGTCAATTGCGCCGTCCTTCGTCACGTTGATCACCTCCACCTTCATGCCCGCCATTTGGGCCGAGGCGGGATTGGTTCCGTGTGCGGAGACAGGTATCAGACACACATTTCTGTGGCCTTCGTTCTTGCCTTCCAAATAGGACGCGATCGCGCGAAGGCCAGCGTACTCGCCTTGAGCGCCGCTACAAGGTTACAAAATCCAGCGTATTACAGGTGGCAAAGGTTGTATTTTCTCGATGTTCAAGTGTGGAGCGTACCTGTTTGGCTGAAATGAAATTTTATCGTAGCCTGTGATCTCGCACAGATCCTTCTCCAGCTCCTCAAACATTTCCCGGTAGCCCTGTGCCTGGTCGAGGGGCACAAATGGATGGATGTCGGTAAAGTGTCTGAAGCTGCAAGGCATCATTTCGGTCGTGCTGTTCAGTTTCATTGTACAGGAGCCCTTTAATACAAACCGAGTCGATTAGAAGTGGGTGCATCATTGCTAATGGAAAATCGACTCACCAATGGGATCATGGAGTGCACCAGGGAAATGTCCTTGTTCTCCAGTGTCTTCATGTAACGCACAATTCGAGTCTCAGAATGGTGCGTGTTGAAGACTGGGTGCGTGAGGAATGGAGTCGTGCGCCTGAACGCAGAGTTTAGAATGCTGCCCGGCAGTACTTCGGGGTTCTCGATTTCCTTACTCAACTGTTGGTGTAATCAGTCGTTAGTTAAATTGATATGGCACAAGCTAAATGTTGAGGCTCCTTACCTTATCGATATTTGTATTAGCCTTAAACACCCACATCAGATCATCAAGATCACTTTCATTCACGGTTTCATCAAGAGCAATTCCAACCTTAGGAAATTATCGAAATGAAACCCTCAGAAATTGCTTCAAGCGAATCAGAAGCCGAGGTTCTCAGGAACTCGTATTTGCTATTAGATTTACCGATCCATCAGTGTAATAACGGAGGTTGATTTCCTTCTGTTTCGCGTGAAGTTGGATTTCAGATTGGCCCAGAGTTGGTGTGACACGGAGCGTATCGAAGAATGTTTTGTTCTCGATTGTGTGACCTGCATCTCGGAGCGCCTTTGCCAGCACCAGCGTCGCGACGTGCACCCGATGGGCGATGCTGTGCAGGCCTTTGGGGCCGTGATACACGGCGTACATTGCTGACATATTGGCAAGCAGTGCTTGAGCCGTACAAATGTTGCTGGTTGCCTTATCACGCCTGATGTGCTGCTCGCGTGTCTGCAGGGCTAAACGAAGACCTTCCTTTCCATTTGCGTCTCTGCAGAAGAAGTGAGATATGATTGAGAATGATCAGATTCACCATTCGGGCACCACAAGGACGACTACCTTACCTCGTTACTCCTATCATTCGACCCGGAATCAATCTAGTCAACGACGCTTTACAAGAGAAGAATCCGGCATGTGGTCCGCCGTATCCCAAAGGCACTCCAAATCGCTGACTCGTACCAACGGCCATGTCAACGTCGAATTCTCCGGGCGGGCGCAAAATTGTAAGAGCAAGGAGGTCGGTGGCCGCTACCACTAATGACTGAAATCGAGCAGCGCAGCACAACATGAGTACTTATAATTCTAGTAATTCCATGATGAATATCAGCAGGACACTCTCAGCTTACCCCGTTCGTGTGTGCTGCCTGCACAATTTGCGCAAAGTCCTTAATATTCCCTTCTGTGTCGGGATACTGGAAAAGAACGCCGGATACATCGCGATTTGTGAAGTCAAACTTCGCAAGATCCCCAACCACAACCTGGACTCCTGTGGACGCCGCTCGTGTCTCGACAACGCTGATTGTTTGCGGATGAACTTTGTCCGAGATATAAAACTTTCTACGTTTATTCTGCCTGAAATGAAGAATTTACATCCGTCAACACATGCACAAGGAACTTGAAAACGCGGCCTCGAAAATGGAATTAGAACCTGTAGCAGAGTCCCATTGCTTCAGCGGCCGCGGTTCCTTCGTCCAGGAGAGATGCGTTTGCTACGGGCAAGCCAGTTAGGTCGGTGACAAGAGTCTGATAGTTTAAAAGTCCTTCAAGTCTGCCCTGGGCGATTTCCGGTTGGTAAGGCGTGTATTGAGTCGTCCTGAATATAAAAACAATTTACTAGCGCACAAACCCCACGGAAGATTCGGTCACAATCCCGCAAAACTCACCATCCCGGATTTTCAAAGAGATTTCTCATGATGGGATGCGGGACAACGCAATTGTGGTAACCCATTCCAATGAAACTTCTCCAGATTTTGTTTTTCTCGGCGATCGCACGAATTCTTGTTATCAGTTCATGTTCATCTATTGCAAAACAGCAAAACAGAGTCTACATTTGTGCAAAGTAATGACGTATCGCGTTTGCATTTTTCTTCGCACTTCAATGCACATTTGCACCCATCGCGTCCACACGACCGTTGAAGCTAACTTCGATTGCGAGTAGTTATGTAAGAACATTTTCTGTGCTTTCAATGGCGTGCTAGTGAAAGTGTGCCTCAAGATTGTCTTTCGGCCTGGCAGCTGGCTTACCATGGCATTCGACGAGCTCCAGCTCCCGTCTCAGACGGATATTGGCAGGGACGGCTTTATCAATCATTTCATCCAGCGTCTGAAAAGAATTCAAGAGATTCATGCCAACGACGGTTAACAATTGAAAGGGTCGTGAACCTTCGCCATGCCTTGCGAGACGCTTTACCTTGAACCCCAAGTAGGCCAGCATGCCGTCTCGGTCGCTCTGCCGTGGTCCAATGTGCCTGGACGCAAATTCTTCTCGCTTCGGGATCAATTTCTCCGTTCTCGTCGAAGGAGCTGTGGCTGTGGAAAACAGGAGACATTGTTGCTTTTCTATAAAGTTAAGCCGATTGTTGACTTTCTTCAGAATTCTGACTGTGGACGGAGTAAATCGATTTCGGAGCATGATGAACTGCGACGTACATGAGTACTCGACTAATGCGACCCTTCGACTGACTGCCAACTGGCACAAACTGAGAATGTTAACGAAAGACTGCCTGGAGAAAAATGCAATGTCCTACCAGCAACAGCCAGCACAGCAGGTCAGCTCGACTGTGCCGTACATATGAAGTTCACGACTCACGGCTCACGAGTTACAAGTAATTTCGTAATAAGGTTAATGTTAATCTTAACCCAATGACCAGCATATCATGGCATATCAATGCCAGCAGCGGTATTAAAAATCCAGCATCTAGCTCATCCTCGTGTTGATTAGTCCCAGGGCGATGAGTGCACGTAATAGATTAGTTTTTTTTACGCATTTCTTGAGGATTTGGGTCTTGGGTTATGAAATGCCGTCATTCTTAATCTTTACAGAATGCCAAAGGGCTTGTGTGACCTATAAATAAGAGTTACAAGTAGAATGGACATTTTTGTGTCAAGCATTGGATTAACGTGTCGACTTAATTTGGAGACAGTTCGCTCATACTTGCTTTGAGTCGGTGTTCAGTGCCCATTAATTAACACTAAGAAAGTATTGAACCGTTGAATACAATTGATACTACTGAATGATTTGAATAGTTTCAATCAGTTCACTGATGCAGCGACAAGGCATAAATTTGCACATTTGTCTATTTACTCTATTTGGCTAGAAAACAAAGAATTTGCGAATCCAATTGGCAAATTAACAACCGTCTCACTTTAACTCCTGACAAGGTTCCTTGTGTCATTCTCGTCTCCCACCCTCACGTGTTCTTTCACACGTTCATACACTCCCATTGAATACTCATGCGACCCACTCCACCTCGCCCCTTCTAAAGAAAACTCACTTTGGCTTGCGATGCGAGGCAGACATGAGAATAGAGTCCGATGCTCTTGAATGTTATTTATTGGGTCCGAGTCTGCTCAATGCAATAGCATTGAATCGTGAACCAAGTGACGGAGCTTTCCCAAATTAATCTTAATCCAGTTTTATCAAATTAAATACTTGAGCCCTCATAGCAATGTCGAGGTCGAGACACTATTGCCAAGTTCCAAGTTGTCACAATGTCAAAGAGAAGTGCCCAACGAAGTCTTTCTTTAAATATCCAGTTGACCCTGCCAGGTAAGACATCTTAATAGCCCTGCAAAACACGCTGATATACGTTTAAAGGGAAATATCGGAATTCTTAATTCACAGGAAACTCTTATGGTGTCAAGCATTGGAGCTAGATATGGAACAGGTTGCATATCGCGCTTTAGTGTCCTCCGACCATTTTGACGAAAGACAATTTAGTAATACAAATGGAAGATCTCGCTTGGTCAATGGAGCAATTCCCAATACAGTATCAAGACCCAATGGGCCCCAGCCAGATAATTTTGTGCCTCAGCCAGACAAATCTGTGCCTCAGCCATTGCCATTGGGGACAAGGAATGGGGCATTGGGGGCAAATCTTGACCGAAGTATTCCTTGTAAATATCGTTCAGCCCAATGTTCTGATGCTTATCGGTTTCTGTCACTCTGTACCAGTGACTGTTTAAGTCGAACGTGTCATAGTCACCCAATTTCAGTTTGTCCAATGAGTCGAAGTCGTTCTCTCCGCCAACTGTCACAAACAAATTTTCTTCCAGAAGTTTTTCGACCTTCGATTTCACGAGCTGCAGAGGTGCTCCATTAATCAAAGAGTCATGTCGAATCCCATGAACCTTGAACGTGTAGGCATTAACTTTGAAAGTAAACTGATCGTGGTGGATGACTTCGTTGTTAATGATTTGTTGCCCGTCGTAATCACACACTGCCACAATTGCCGCTTCCATTTTGTACTTGATTTTCTTGCCTGGAACATTGGGCTTGAAGGTGACGTTGAGTAAACCATCCTTCCAAAACTTCACAACAGTGCATTGGCTTGGATCAATTGGGAAAGAAACTTTTTCCACGTCCATTGCCATGCACTTCGAATCTTTACTCCACTTCGTCCACCATCCATCTTCCGCGATTGCAGTTTCTGCTGCTACAACGCTGTCCGGAAGTGGAGTTGGCTGAGGCACGGTCACCGGCTGTGGCACAACTCCAGATTTCTTCAATTCACGTCGCCGGGTTCTTCTGACTATGCTTTTTGCATCGTTGAGTTCTTCACGTGGTAGGATGTTCAGAAGTCGTTTTAGGAATTTTGCCCTGTCATCCCTCGATCCAGCTGCCAGTATGTTCAACGTTTCCTGCAGAATACATATGAGACAATATAAAAGCCGTCGAATGTGCTTAATATTGATGTGCCTGGCATTTACTTCGACCACATCCATCTTTGCAGTGTGATTGCACTTTTGATTAGTCTTCCTGAGTGACAGAGCCTCCTGCAATCAAAAATAAACGTTGCAAACACAGAAATTTGTAAGGACTTCAGTTCGAATTCAATTTATAATCAA